>RJWM01020350.1:0-37326 GCA_004363535.1 Dasyprocta punctata
TCATAGGCACCCTAATGTGAAGTCAGCATGAGAGGGACTGAAGTTGTGGACTCCTTATAAGAATTGAATGCCTGACGAATTGGCACCATGCATGGGCCACTGGGGGGACAGCCAGATGCCAGCCTTTTCCTGTGAGTCAGAGCCATTCGCAGACTGTGGGGGAAGAGAGCAAGAAGTCACCAGGAAGAAAGCCCTTTCTGTGAAGCGGCACCATGCACAGGCCGCTGTGGGGAGAGCCAAATGCCAGCCCCTTCCAGCGTGGGGGCTGGGAAACAAGAAGAGCCAACGTGCCCCCAGCCCCGCCATAAGTGATCAGGTGGTCCAGAGAAACACAGGCTGTGATGATAGCTATTGAGATAAAATACAATTTAATGCTTGTAGTGTTTAGTGTTTCACTGATTTTGTAGGCCTAAAGCCAGTGGTCTAATCATCTATTCAGAGGATGGCAATATTCAGTGTAGCATCTCTGGAGGATCCCCTTCTGAGGGTGGTGATCATTGCTGATTCCCTATTGTCTTGTTTTGAAGTCCTGTATCATTTTCATTGTTTTGTTGGGTTGGGTTTTGTTCTGTTTTGTTTTGTTTGATTTTGTTGTATCCGATGGCATGGCCAGTTATTTCAAAGCTGACAAGATACATTATGGTAACCATTTTAGATTTACTCTTATCTTGTTTTGAAGTCCTTTATTGCATTCATTATTTTGTTTTTATTGGTTTTATTCTGTTCTGTTTTGCTTGACTTTTATTATGTCTGAAGGTATCTGCAGCTATTTTGAAGACAACAAGAGGCATTATGGTAACCATTGTTGATTTCCTATTGTATAGAAGTCATATGTCACACTGGTTTGTTTGGATTGGCTTTGTTCCATTTTTATTTTGCTTGATTTTATTCTCTTTAAAATAAAAAGAAAATCTAATGCTTGATGCTCAGAAGTGGAGCTGAGGCAGTGAGGCTGGCTCTGGGGTGGAGTTTCAACTACAGATTAACTCTGGCAAGGAGGTTTGACTGCACAGAGACATAATAAATCAAATGCTTACAGACTCATGTCAAAACCTTATCAGTTTTTTGCAAAAGAGAAGGGGACCAAGAGACAGAGGGAGGTTAGGGGCAGAAGAAGGGAAGGGAATAAAAGAATTAAAATGTGTCATGTACATTTTCCAACTCCCCACAATGAATGTAATCATTATGTACTGCAAACATATACTAATAAAAATTTTTTAAAAGATTAGTCACTGATCTAACAAAGGAAGTAAAAGATCTATACAGTGAAAATTACATTACTCTGATAAAAGAAATCAAAGAGGATTTCAGAAAATGAAAAGATATTCCCTGTTCATGGATAGGAAGAACAAACATCATGAAAATGGTCATTCTCCCAAAATTGTTATACAGATTTAATGCAATTCCAATCAAAATACCACTTGCATACTTCACAGAGCTAGAGAAATCATTCCTGAAATTCATCTGGAACCAGAAGAGACCTAGAAGAGCAAAGGCAATTTTGGGCAACAAAGGGAAGGCAGGAGGCATCACAATCCCCGGCTTGAAACTATATTACAAAGCTACTGTGATAAAATCAGCATGGTACTGGAATCAAAACAGACCTGAAGATCAATGGAATAGATTAGAAGATACAGCCATAACTACAAACACACTTAGCCACCTCATCTTTGACAAAGGGGCCAGACATGTACATTGGAAGAAAGACAGCCTCTTTAACAAGTGGTGCTGGAAAAACTGGCTTTCCATATGCTGTAAACTAAAACTAGATCCACGACTGTCACCATGCACTAAAGTAAAGTCAAAATGGATCAAAGATCTGAATATTAAAATAGAGACACTAAATTTTCTGGAAGACAAAGTAGGTAAACATTTTGATGACATAGGAGTAGACAGAGAATTCATGAACAAAAATCAAACTGCACAGGAAATATTTCCCAGAATCAACAACTGGCATCTTATCTTATTAAAAAGTTTTTGCATGTCAAAGGAAATCTCCAACAGAGTGAAAAGAAAGCCCACGAATTGGGAAAATATCTTAGCCAACTGTCACTCAGGCAAAGACCTTCTATCTAAAACATACAGAAAATTAAAAAAATCAGGGCCCTAAAATTCAAGGACCCAATCCAAAAACGGGCATCTGAGATGAATACACACTTCTCAGCTGAAGAAATGCAAACAGCAAATAAATATGTGAAAAAATGTTCAACATCAATAGTCATTTGGGAAATGCAAATTAAAACAACACTGAAACTCCATCTCACCCCAGAAAGAATGGCCAAGATCAAAAAATCAAGCAATGCCAAATGCTGGAGGGTCTATGGGGAAAAATAAACTTTTCTCCACTGTTGGTGGGAGTGTAGACTGGTGCAACCACTGTGGAAATCAGTGTGGAGATTCCTCAAGAAGCTAGGATTAGAGATTCCACTTGACCCAGCTATCCCACTTCTGGGCATTTTCCCAGAAGAATTGAAAACATCATACCACAGTGATATTTGTGCACCCATGTTTATAGCAACCCAATTTGTAATAGCCAAATCTTGCAAACAACCCAAGTGTCCATCAATCAAGGAATGGATAAAAAAGATGTGGTATTTTTATACAATGGAGTACTACTCAGCTATCAATAAAGATTGCATTGAAACTTTTATAAGTAAGTGGACACAATTTGAGACTATACTTATAAGTGAAATAAATCAAACTCACATGTGTAAATACTGTATTGTCTCCCTAGTGTAAGAGACTGAAACAGTATATATGATCTAAAATCTACAATAAATACTGTGTAAGGGTAACAAACTGCTCAAAGAGCAAAAGTAATTGGGATAGGGGAAAGAAGGAAAGAAGAAAAGGAAAAGGAAAAACACATAAATTTGTATATATGTATATGTAAGACACTTAAAATGACTATACTACTAAATGTATTAGTTATTGCAAAAGAACAGTTAATACTCATATGATTAGATCAATTTTACATGTCTATATCTGTTAATCTAAACAACCCTTTTGAAGGTAATGATATGCAATATTGCAACCATTGTCAAATTCCTATCATCTTGTTTTGTAAACCTATGATGTTAGTTTTGGATTTGTTGTTGTCATTTGTTTGTCTCTTTTGCTTTTTATCTTTCTTTTCTGTGTCTTTTTTCTTTCTTTTTTTTTTTTTTTAAAGTACTGGTAATGTAGCTCAGCATGAAAGCCCTGGGTCCAACTTCCAGCACAAAACAATTAAAAAAAAAAAAAGATAAAATCCAACCTGATAGCCATTGCAGTTTTGCTCAAATGGACCTTTGAGAGTCTGTCAATGAATACAAACACTATGAAGAAAGGTTCATTTCTTTTTAAGCAAATCAAGGTTCAATCACAGCCCTTGAACCCAAGGCCATTGCTCCAAGTTATGACAAATCCTGTTCCAGGAAGCCACAGACAGTTTAAAATATTTTTAAACTCCAGGACTTAATACATTTATGATGCAGGAGAGTTCATTATGGAAAGAGCATTTGGTGATGGTACTCAGTAAAACAAAAAACAAAACCAAAAAGCATAGAAGTTGTTGTCGATCACTTGACACAAGTTCTACAAAAATTTTTCACTCCCCTGTCCTGCCTAACAGGATCATTACTCAAAAAGCGTAAGAGTGACAAACCACTCTAATCGAACAGACCAAAAGATATGCAAAAGATGTGAGAATTGTTGGCAGAGGAAACTTACCAATATCATTCTCACAGCTAATAAACTCTTTTAAAATATTTTAAAAAATAAAAATAAAAGATTAGTCATTGAAAAAAGCCCTATCAGTGAGTAACAAGCAACAGTCAAGCTGCATCTGCTGTCAGGCTTCATAGTGGCAAAAGTGCTGAAGTATTTCAATTGTACAGATGCATCTGTTGGGAGGCTTTCCATCAGAATATGACACTTATTTTAGTCCATGTGTGGCCCACCCATTATTTCATTTGCCAATTCCATCATGCCTCTTTCCCTCAAAATGCACAGTCTCTGTTACAGTTTTGACATATCCACAAGCTAACCCTGGCCAAAATGAGTGAAGAACAAATATCACTGGAGAGCTTCTTTGAAAAGGGGGACAGACCCTATGATGAGGCAGCAGAAGATTCCAAGACTGCCAAGAAAGCTATGTTTAACAGAAAATATCAAAGAGTCTCACTTAAATTACAGATTCCTTGCAACAGGTGATTCACCTTCTTCATACCTGCTTTATATATAATATAATAGCAATCAGCTATCCAATGAAGCAGAAAAATCTTCCAGACTTCTTTGCCACATGGAGAACAAGCATGTTACATTAAGAGACAAGTCTTTGGAGGTTTTCAAAAGAGAAAAAAAATGTGGACACAAAGAACTGAAGCAATTATTGAAGGCCACCACTTGATCAAATGTGTCTGCACTGAGAGCATCATTCTTAGTGGCTAATTAGATTGCTAAAGCTACAAAGTCCTTTACCATTGGTGAAGAGTTGATTCTGCCTGCTGTTACATGACATTTGTCATGAACTTTTGGGACAGGCTGCAGTCAAAAGGTGGCACATGTTCCTCTTTCAGCTAGCACCATAACTAGATGACTTGATGGTTAGTAGAGGACATCAAGACACAGTTATTAAAGAGGATTAATGAGTCACCGTGGCATGCAACCCAGGTTGCTGAGTCTACCCATGTTGACGAAAAGGCAATAATGTTTGCTTTTTTTGTGATACGTTTTACAGGATGATGAGCATGTATGTATGTTACGTGTACTTTGGTTGCTAATCAACACCACAGCTGTAGAACTATTCACATCTTTGAACGATTACACATCAGGAAAGCTTAGTTGGTCATTTTGTGCCAGTATATGCACTCCTGGAATGGCCTCCATGACTAAACAGTTTTCTGGTTTTACTACTCAGGTCAAAGGGGTTGCTTCTGAGTGTCAGTCTAGGCACTGTGCCTTCAACAAAGAAATGCTGACCTATCAAAAAAAAAGTTAGCTCAACTTAACACCTTTTGCAGGATTTGATTGAAACTGTCAACCACGTTATAGAACACACACTTAACTCATGTCTGTTCATGCAGCTCTGGGAGGGGATGGACACAGAGCACGAAACTGTTTTACGCATAGAAGTGAGATGGCTTTCTAAAGGTAGATTACTGATCAGAGTTTTTGAATTATAAGAGCCATGCCAGAGATTTCTTTGCAGTAGTGTCCCTGTCTCCTATTGGGGACCTGGTTAAGATCCCCAACTGCCAGTACGAGGGGTATGGCGAAGGATAAAAGAAGAGTCAGACAATTTAGTAACGCATGAGATGGGGGGCTGGGAGGTCAATGCTTCAGGACGTGCAAAGACAAAGACTTTCCAGCTTGTCCCTGCTTTTATTAGCCAGTGCATGGGGAGGGGTAGTTAGTGATTCCAGGACAGTACTTGCCATTACTGTGGGCTAGTAAAAGAACAAAACATTCTTCCAAGGATGAGACAAGTCCCAATAAAGAAACTGTAGTTTCCCAGGCAAAATTTTTGCTATTGCTACCACATTGCTTTAAAGATCCTTGTCCTCAGCAGGTCTTATCTTGCATTGTGAGCACCACAGAGTCACTAGCCTTAGGGCTTCAGCTGTGACCAGGAGAAAGTGGACAGTTTCCGCGTTCCAATTCGGCTTACTGGGGAGGACAAGGATGGTCTCGGACATCCTCTAGACTCAACTGTTTATAACTTGTGATCCCTAACAGTCTCCTATCATCCCCAGATGGAACCAACTAATTGCAGGAAAATAAGCTCAGAGCCCCCACTGATTCTGCATCATGACGAGTTGTATAGTTATTTCATTATATATTAAGGTGCACTAGTAGAAATAAAGTGCATGGTAAACGTAATGCACCTGAATCATCCTGGACACTCTCACCCCATTCTGTGGGAAAACTGTCTTCCACAGTACCGGTCCCTTGTGCCAAAAAGGTTGGGGACTGCTGTTCTATAGTGACTTTCTTATAGATAGCTAAGTTATTTAGAAATACTGCAGGCAGTCAGGGCTGGGCCCTTGAGAGGTCAGTGCAGAAGACAACTGTGGCTGGAGGCGCATTCACGGAAGGCCAGGCTTCCAGCAGAGGAATGACGACATCCACATACTTCCCCTAGGAATAAACAGCAGTGATCAATATTCTAAACAGACATCAATCACCTTGGGTATCGGATCAGAACCTCCTTCACCCACCCCTCCCAGGAAAGTCCACATTCGAGCCATGGATGCTTGCTGCATGACTTACTTTCCCGTTTGATCCCGTTTAATCAGTATTACCTAAGCAACTATCCTCGTAATCTTATCAGTTGACTACAGTTCTGTCGCATCTTGAACCTGCCTCGCCTCGTGGCTTTGCTCAACAAAACACTCTTGAGAAGCCAGGTCGGTGGGTCACCCACTTTCTGGGTCCCCTTCTGTCCCTCTCAGATAGAAGCTTTCTTTCTTTCAATAAGTTCTTCCTATTGTTAACATCTGTTCCTTCTAGAATCCATTCCTTGATTTTTAGAGAACACAAACACAGCGTTTTGGACAACTAGCAGGTTGGGAGCTACTTTCCCTTATTTCAATTATTCGGCAGTCGTGTGCCATAAACCCTATATCAACTTCAGCACAGTAGACACTTCAAATTGGTCATGCCCTAGAGAGTAATATGATTGTGCTGTATTTTACACCTGAGCAAAAAGTATGGCCAAGAGTAAACCCTGACAATGTTTATGCTTTACAGGGAAATGATTTTAAAAATTAAAAGCACAAAGTTCCCATCATCGGGAGAGACATAAACCATTTGATCTACACCCATCCATCATTTACTAGAGGTAAAATGGTTTCCGAAAGGCAAAGGGCTAAAGGAAAATCAGGACTGGCAAACAGAGCATTCCAACCTGATGCAAGGACAAGTTTCAACTCGAAATATTATGCGAGGAAGAACAAGAGCGATGGAGAGTTTAATAGAAAGCACCCTTCAGGATGTTTACCTACTTTGTTTTCCCGGCTGTTAACCTTCCTAATTGCTTTGGGTGACATTGAAACGGAGCCTGTTTTTCTAGGTCCCGCCAGTTCACAGGATCCTGGGCATCCTAGGGGATGAAGGAGGAGACAAAGAAAACTAGCTTAAAATTAAGCTCCCCAAGCATAGAATAAAACCCATGGACGCACCAGCGTGTGCCACGGGACTCAAAGCGTGCGCGAGGGGGGCGGTTTGTGGTTCCCCGCTGTCCGCCCCCACCCCCACGGAATCCAAAGAGAAGGTCGGGGACTCCCGGGGACAGCAAAGCAGCCCGGGCGGTGGGGCCGGTGCAACTTCCCCGGGGGACCGCTCCCAGGCTCCCCCGCCGCAGTCGGGGAGCCCCGGCGCCGCGGAGCGGAGCTCAGGCTGCGGACCACGGCGGGCGGGCACGTGGGCTCGGCCGCAGCGCTGCGCCAGGCGCCGGTTCCCGGGCTGGGCCCGGCCTCGCAGCCCTGCCTCGGGGAGAGGGTTCCTCCCCCCTTCCACTTTGCACCAGTCCGAGGGAATTTGCGGTCGGTGACGCGCATCCTCGGGCGAGCCACCTGCAGCGCGGGGCGCGCCGCTCCGGACCGCATCGCAGGGCTGGGCCCACGCGGCCTGGGGACCCCGGGCTCGGAGGCCATGCAGGCGTCGGCGCGGCGCGGCGGCCGGCTGCCGCTGCTCGGTAAGGCCCCGCTCGCCCGCCCGCCCGCAGCCCGCAGCCCCCCGCCGGCCCGGCCCGGGCGCGGCCCTCGCCCCCACCCCGCGCCCGGGACCCGGCGCGCTCCTCCCCGCGCCCGCCGCTGCCCTCGCCGCCGCCGCGCCCCTCCCCTGCCCCGCGCCCTCGCGGCCGGCCCCGAACTCGTCCGCGGCCCGGCGCTCCCCACCCGTGTCCTCCGCCGCCGGGCTGACGCGGCTCCCCGGTCCGGCTGCGCTCCGAGCCGCGGCCCGCTCTCCGCAGGCGGCCGCGCCAGGGCTCCACGCCGGGTCGGGGGCCGCGCGCCGCGCCAGGTGGCTCGGGACCTCGCCCCGCCGAGCCCGCTGCTGCGGACGCCCGCGGGGCTCCCTTAACGCTTCTCGGGAGATTCTGATTCATGGCGTGAACTCTGATGGGAAAATGCGCCCGCAGCCTCCCCCGGAGCGAGGCATCCCAATAACGAGCCTCCCCTCAACCCCGCCAGATTTTGGTTTGATCAACGAATAGTTACTTTGAAAATATTATGCAAACAGGATTTACATATTAAAATACTATCGGCCCCTTGCTCTGGTATTCTCTTATCCCAGGATTAAACCTCACTAGGATTTTCAAGGACTCGGAGGACTGTCCTCCCAAATAATCTGCTGGGTAGCACAGTTGTGATTGGGAAAAAAAAAATCTTCCGATCTAATTCGCGTCAGCTTTCTGGAAATGTGAGAGGGCTGAATCGAATTTGGGTTGAAAGAGACAGAGGACGGGGAGCCTGGAAACCCCAGTTCTGTCTGCAACCTTGGGACCGGCCCTCACCGCCCCACCTAGCCGGCCTCATCTGACCGGTGACGGTGACGGCTGTGTCCCCAAATTCTGAAGTCTTTGTGATAAACAGAAAATATTTACAATACAGACATGCAGGATTTCTAACATGGCTTTACAGTTAATTCAGAATTAGAGCGTAAGAAACTGAAATAAGGAGAAAAGAATGGAAAAAGACATTTTACATTTTGAAAAAAAAATCTTTACTAATTGATAAGTATGCAAAATATAATGCAATGTGTTTCTCAGGTTCTATTAATACGAAAAGTTAGCTTTCTGTTATGTATATTAGTGTGTTTTTCCATGGCGTAACAAGACTTTCAAAAGATACCAAGGGGACTGGAAATGTAGCTTAGTGGTAGAGCCTGTGAAAGATCAGTACTTGCAACTGTATTTCAGCTACGTTGAAATTTTTTATATATAGAAAAGATTTCAGAAATTTCTGTCTCCTTCCAGATTTTTGAAAATGAAGAATAAGTGACACGGTAGGTAGGCACAAGTCTGAAAGAGTACAATTCCATTAGCTGTCTTAGTATTAGTGTACCCACATAGCTATGAACTCAAGGTACAGAACAACTACTCTGCTCTCTCTGGCAGTGCGGGCCCAGAGATGGCCACTGTAACACTTTTAATATCAGAGATTGGTGTTTTTTCAAACCTGTTGTTGGAGTTCAAGTAAACGAAACCAATATTAGGATGTCTTTTAATTATTTGTTTATTTACTGATTTTTCATGGTGATAGGGATGACCGTGTAGCCCAGCTTGTGCTCGGCTGACACAAGGACACCCCACGCCCAGTCCGTATGCCTTCTTTTATGAGGAACTTCTTTTACTCAGCGTTATGTGTCTGAGATACAATGTTGTCCTTTGCGGCTGTGGTTCTCTTTTAAAAAAGTGATGGTTGCCATTCCTTGGTAGGAATACACTTTACAATAGGTACAATCCTGCTTGTATAGCAACCATTCTATCATCGAAAACATTTTTTATTTTGATATGAGAAATACTGCAGTGAGCATACTTTGACATACTTTTTGGTGGGTATAAACATCCATTTCCCTTAGGATTATATCACTTCTTGGATCATAGGAAAGATATAGGTTCAGTTTCGGTAGCTTCTATTTCCAAAGTGGTCCTACTAGTTTACATTACCACTAGCAGGAGATAGCAGTTCTAGTTCTCACATCTTTGCAAATGCTTGTTATTATGATTTTTAAAGTAGAATGTAAAGTTTAAAAACTAGGACCTTAAAATATTGAAAAGCTTTAAATTCCTCAAATTGAGATCTCCATTTCCCTTCTGCCGTAAGCACTAGCTTTCATGAACAACGAGGAAGCTTTTGTGTTGGAAGAATGGGCAAGTATAATAATGGAAAGAGAAGAGTATTTCAGTATTTCAGTAACTGTGATAAGATCTCTTTCATTAGTATCAAAAAATTCAGTCAGAGCCTCGAATTATGCCTTCTAATAGCCATCCTTTGCCCTGCTGTTCCGCTTGCCGTATCTCGCTGCTTGTGAACTGCTAGCCCAAAGGGAGATAAAAGTTAGGAGGAGGTGCAGGGAAAGGATGCTGGCTACAGATTGGTTTGGATTGGATGGGACACTAGACTTGGTGACCTGACATTAAAGCACCTCAAATTCTATAGGTTTAATTATAATTCTTGCCATCATCTAGGCTTTGATTAGCTATTGATTTATTCTTAGGTACTTCATATGCTGTAAATTTAATTGGGAACTGGTGGCTCTTCTTCTAGTAACTTTTAGTTAAGATTTATTGTAGTTGAATTCTACTGTTTAACTGAAAAAATAATCAGGTATGATATTTGAAATATGGAGGACGAACACATGTTCCCAGAGAAACTTCAGGTAAGAAAAATGAAGAGAAAGCATGCGTGAGGGGAAAAACAGCTTTTTAAATAATTATTGGCAGGCATAAGGGGTTCAAAGATGAAAGAGATGGAGATGGGGGAACTTACATTATGTAACTAGTTCTATTCTGCTTGACAAGTACGTGGTCTTTTCCTGGGGGGAGGGCATTTAAGCATGATGCTTTCTTTTAGTTAATTAAACCTTCCAACAGTCATTTCTTATGTGATTTTTGGCTGAGGGGGGGCGAAGAATGAAAGAACTTAAAATAGTATCAACAGGTTTAATTATTAAATATCTATCAGTTAAAAAGTGAAGGGAATTTAAACCAGATCAGAATAGGAACCCCCTATTCAGGTTTTTGACCCCCTAAAACTTCTTAAATAAAGAATGATTTCTACAGCAAGAAAGTGCTTTATCATTGAAGTACAATGAATGGATGTTCCAAAATTAAATATGGCCATCTTTTACATCTTGGGTGGAAACAGTTGTGTTGTTTTTTTTTTTTTAATGGGGCCTCATTGTTTTGCCCAGGTTGGTTTCGAACTCCAGTGATCTTGCTGTCTTACCCTCCTAAGTGGCTGGGACTACAGGTGCTTGCCACCACACTGAGCACGAAACAATTTTTAAGTGGTTCTTGGAAAAAATGAGTTGACTACATTTTTTTTTTCCCCAGAGAGTATTCCTATTCCCTTGAGGAGCTCACAGGACAGCTCCACTTTTCTAAGGCCTCTGCAGTTCTGTGCATCCCTCTGTGTCCTCATTCTCTAATGAAACTCAGAGAGCAGTGCAGTGGAGTCCTGTCATGCAGTGCTCAAGATTGCCATCTTTAAAAAAAGGAAAAAAAAAAAAAAAAAAAAGATTGCCATCTTGCTGACTCTTCAAATGCCCCAATCATTGAGTAAAGGTTTCAATTTGACAAAAAAGCAAAAATGTCAAGAGTACTGTATTTTGTCATTTTTCTTGATTTTGAAAGGGACCTTGCAGATAATAGGAGTAATAAGAAGGGAGATCCGAAGGGAAGGAAATTTTTCTTAGCCTGCTTATAGGCTGATCTTGCTTATGCTTCATTTATTCAAATAAACTCTCAAAGCTCGCAGTAGGCAGTTTGCGTGAGTACAGTCCTTTGTTTTTCTTCAGGTGACTTTGTGATCAAAAGACTTTTTTTCCCCATGACTTCCAAAAAAGCTTTAGCTGTTTCTCAGGGAGCCATAGTTATACAGTTAAAGGTTTTTCTGTCTTGTGGGGGTCTGTGATTTACCTACTTTTGATCTGTGCTTTCTATTACTGTATCCTTGGTGGTCCTGAAGTGATGAAAGCTCTTGTAGAAGTCACCAATGGTCGTTAGTTTGACTCATGCAGTGCTGTTCTTTGGGTACCAACGCATGTGAAGGAAATATAAAAATAATTTAAAGTCCACACACACAATGTTCTTTTGTGGCTACAGGAATTGCATAAGATCCTAAAAGAGGAACTATTGGTATTTTTTTATGTTAAACAGTAAAAAATATTTTTTTCACTGCCGGCATTATAAGGTCAATTGGTAGCGAAGAATCTTCCATAGAATTCTTTAGTCTGCACTAAAGCAGGATATTACCATTTTTTCCAATATTGCATTTTTATGATAAGATATTCACCACATTCAGTCTTTAAATACTTTTGTTATTTGAGTTATGGTTTTCCTCAGGTTAGATATTCTGTTCTTGGAGGCAATTCAGATACACGTATTGGGACTAATAACATAGTTAGGAAACATGTGCTCAAAAGGAAATTCTCTGTACTTAAGTTCCTCATTTATAAGTGGAGATATCTTACTCTTTCATCAGATAATACCTTTAGAGTCCAGCTGCACTATGTTAGGCAGGTGCTTTGCATAAGTCTGAAGAAATCATTAGGATTTAGAGTCAGTCAGAAGAATTGACAATTTTTCTCCTTCTTTTTCTCCCTCTCTCCCTGTTACCCTACCCAAAGCTGTCCAGGATTTATGTTAAATGTTGCATGGAGCTGGGGGTGTAGCTCAGTTTTAGAGTGCTTACTTAGCTTATGTGAAGCCCTGAGTTCCATCCCTAGCACCACGCGTGTGCATGCACGCTCATGCACACACACACACACACACACACACACGCACACAAAGACGTCATTCATCACTTATATGGGTTTCTTCTCTTAAAGAACTCACAGATCAATGATACAGCCAGCAGGAAAAGATCAGACACATAGAACGAAGATTGTGCGAGATTTTAGGAATATGCACAAAATTTGATCCTCTACTCAGACTGAGAAAATAAGGCAAAACTTCAACAAAAGGTGATGTGAGAGTCATGACTGGGAAGATTGGTGAGAGCCAACAGAGAAAGTAGAGGCAAGACCATTTCAGGCAAATAGGATAGTAAAAAACAAGGTTCGGAGATAAATGTGGAGTAGATGAAAAGTATAACCCATTCCAGGTTGCTGGGACCCAGTGTATAAAATAGCCAGGATTAGAGCAATTGCCATTTATAAAGTTGCAACTCAGCAAATTGTTTAGAGACTATTCAGGGGGTAGCTTTGAAAGAAGAAACTATAGAATGAGCATCTTGTATAACGTACAAGGAATATTGTAATATGACAAAGAGCTTGGACTTACCATATGGATGGTCTTTGGATGGGTTTCAGAGGGCCTTGTGTGTATGTACGTGTGCACACACATATCCACGCTTGATGAGTATGAATGAGTACTATTACATGTATTTATTTTCAGAAAAAGGGTTACATTCATTACATTTTCAGAGAGATTTGTTACTCAGAAAAGGGTGAGAACCATTTGTGTTGGTGGTGGAGGCTTTTAAATTGAGCATTTGTGTTTTAGAAAGGCGTTCCAGTGTCTGTGTGGAGGATAGGTACTGGGTCGATGGGACTGTGGAGGGCGGCTGGCTAGGACGTTCTTGTCAGTAGTTCAGGCCAGAGGCAGCCACAAAGGCTTGAGTTAGGGCAATGGTAATTGAGATGCAGAGCCGAGATAGGTTTGATGATAATCAGGAAGGCAAAATCAGGAAGTTTGGTCCTTGTTTGGTTGATGGAAGTGTGAGGAAGGAGTCAAAAATTACTTTGGGAGCGTGATGTGGTAGCACACAACTAGAACCCTAGATACTTGGGAAGCTTAGGCAGGAGGATTGCTTGAGTCTGAAAATTTGAGACCAGCCTAAACAATATAGTGAGACTGTGTGTGTGTGTGTGTGTGTGTGTGTGTGTGTACAGAGAGAGACAGAGAAGAAAAAAAGAAAGGAGAAGGAGAGGAAGAGAAGAGGGAAGGAAAAGAAGAAGAAAGGAAGGAGGAGGAGGGAAAGAAAGGGAGAGAGAAAGGGAAAGGGGATAGGAAAGGGGAAGGCTTCTGAGTTTTCAGCTTCCGTGATAGTGGATGTGTTGATGCTAATTGAGGGAGAGAAAAGATGAAGCAAACATAGGAAAAAGAAGATGAATTCAAATTGAGTTTAAGTTTCCTGGGAAGCCATCCATATGGGTTTCAAACTCATAAGCAAATAGTGCTTAAAATTCATGAGAATTTATAGAGAAGGAATATAGAATGAAAGAATAGTGTGAATGGGAGCGTGATGTGGTAGCACACAACTAGAACCCTAGATACTTGGGAAGCTTAGGCAGGAGGATTGCTTGAGTCTGAAAATTTGAGACCAGCCTAAACAATATAGTGAGACTGTGTGTGTGTGTGTGTGTGTGTGTGTGTGTGTGTGTGTACAGAGAGAGAGAGAGAAGAAAAAAAGAAAGGAGAAGGAGTCTACTTAGTCTACTGCTCTACTGCTCTTTACCAGATGAGGATAATGGGATTGAGAGTTTAAATGACTTGCTCAAGTTCAAAGGTATCCAAGCTAAACTTTCAGAGCAGGGACTTAGAACTCAGGTAACTTCTACCTGATTTTCCTCACTTCACAAAAAGGTTTGACCTGAAAATGAGGTGTCTTGACATCTTTGTATTTGTTTTACAAGTCACAGTCTGTAACTCTCAGTAGAGAGTAGATCTTATGTCTATTTGAAATACAGTTATTAGTTCCAATTTTTCCCAATATCCCTCCACTCCTACAGCAGTCCTTTTCCTTCAACCATTTTGAGAGATTTTTTTCCCCCTCAATTCCAAAGTTTCCCTTTGAATGGATTCAAAACTGGAATCTGGGAATTTCCACTAGAATTTCAGAATGGATTCTTGGAAAGAACCTTAATACTGATGGCAGCAAGTTTTCCTTTAACCTTTTCAAAAGTTAGATTTGTCGAGGTACAGTTTTCATATAATAAATTTTGCCTTTTTAAATGTACAGATCTATAAGTTTAATTAAAAATACAGTCATGAAACTGCCACCACTATCAAGGTTTAGATATTTCTAGTGCCCCTAAAGGTTCCTATATATCCCTTACCCTCAGGGCCTGGCATCCAGGAATCTCTTTTTTTGTTGCCATTACTTTTCCTTGTTCAGGGAGTCATATAAGTGGAATTTTACAACCTTTTCAAGTCTTTTTGTTTCCATTTGAGACTTACCCATGTTGTTTTATACCAGTATTTTTTTCCCTTTCTGTTAAAGAGGATTATCCTATTTAGATATGCCACACTTTGTTTATCCATTAAGCAGATGACTGGTCATTTATTTTCTCCCAGTTCCTGCTGATTATGGAATAAACAGCTATATGAATTTGAATACAAGTTTTTCTGTCAGCATAGGTTTTAATTTCTCTTGTGTAAATACCTAAGAATGTTACTATATTGCTGGATTGAATGCTAAGTAAGCATTTACTTTATGAAAAGCTGCTGGGCTGTTTTTCACAGACTGTACCATTTTTATACACCCCAAGAATGCAGGCAAGTCGAAGTCGCTCCACTTCAGTGTTAGCATGTGGGTCAGTTTTCTATTTTCGTTTTTTAACTACTCTAATTAGAGTGTAGCAATGTCATTGTGGTTTTGATTTGTATATCCCTAGTGACTGATGATGTTATGCAACTATTCATGTACTTGTTATCTTATATTTTGTCTGGTAAAATGTCTCCTAAAATACGTTTCCCATGTTTAACTGAGTTGTTTTCTTATTAGGTTTGAGTTCTTCACGTATCATGCATACAAATCCTTTACCAGATGTGTGTGTTCTGGACATATTTTCTTCAGTTGATGACTTGTCTTTTCATTTTTTTAGCAATGTTTTTTGAGGATCCAAAATTATTAATTTTGATAAAGTCTATAAGAATCCAAAAAATTCCTCTATTCTAAACACTACTTAGGTCATACCAAATCAAGCTTAAAGCTAGACCTTTAGGGAAAAAAGCATTTACAACAAAGTTAAGAATATTTACCTGAATACAAAAATATTGGGCACCAGATAAAATTCACAATGTCTAGTGTGCAGTTATAAATTATTAGACAAAGAAAGAGAAAAATTTAATCCATAACAAGGATTAAAATCAGTCATTCAAAATAGAGCCATAAATGACACAGAATGTAGAATTAGCAGGCAAAAACATTAAAACAATTATAACTATATTCCATTTATTCCTTAATAGCCATGTGTGGCTAGTGACCAGCGTATCAGACCGCACAGATGTAGAGCTTCCCATTACTGTGGATGATTCTGTTGAATATTCCTGCTTTAAACTTAGCCACACCTGTTTAAAGTAGACTTACTTTCATGCAATTACATTTCCTGCATATATTTATGTTGGCTGGTTTTCCCTAATTGCACTGTTTTTGTTTTGTGGTAAGATAAATGAATATTTACTTTTTAAGATGTGCATGTATCAATGTCATTGTTTTTATTTTGTTTTACAGTTGTTTTTTCAGTAATGATATTTGAGACTATTACATATCAAGATCCGCCTGTGATCAAGTGTGTTTTAATCAATCATAAGAACAACGATTCAGCAGTGGGGAAATCTTCATCATATCCCACGGTAAAGTAATATTAAAATTATAGATGTAGCTATTTTTTCTCTAGAGACCGTACTTTGTAAGCTGTTGAAATCTATCTTTGCTAAGTGACCTTTTTTATTTGTTAAGAATACTCAACATTCACATCTAGTGTGGCCGCACCATCTGTATTCCTAGCTACCTTGCACTCCGTTGCACCAAAAACTGTGTTTGGGGCTGGGAGTATAGCTCAATGGTAGAGTGTGTTTTTGGCATAGATGAAGCATTAGATTCAATCCCCAGCACTGAGAGCTGGAAGTGGGGGCTGGTGGGGGGGGTGCATGCATGTGTGCGTGTGTGTGTGTGTGTGTGTGTGCGCGCGTGTGTGCGTGCGTGTGTGTGTGCATGTGTATGACCCATGTTCTCCTTCAGGTGTGAATTCAGAAGGGACCCTGATACCTAGCATGAAGAAGTAGCAACTATTTCCTATTTCCCTTAAAAAGAATTCAGGCTTTACTTCCCAGCTCGAATCCCTAATTTCCAACTACCTCGAAGGTATGAATAGATTTTTTCCACTGGCACATTAGAGTCCATTTATATCATTTCTACTTTCCAAACTTGTTATTACTCTTGTGTTACTGATTTCTATTTATACCCCTGTCTATTTCCCAGGCCTGAAAGCTGAACTTCATTTTGGATTACTTCCTCTTTCCTTGCCTTCACATTCTGTCAGTTACCAAGTCTTGTCGTTTCTCTTTAATAGTTCTCATATCATCACCTCACATTCTGTAGTTTCACTGCCACTTCCCTAATGTACACCCTCATTATCTTCCTCAGAGTCGCATATCTTAACCTCTTCCTGCCACAGTTCTTCTCAGATATAGCTGCCAATCCAGCATTTGTGAGGCCCGGATATGACTTTGACTGCCCAGCTAAGAGCCTTCTGTGATTTCTCTTGACTTAGACTGACATTCGAATTGCTCCCCATTCTGGCTCTGGCTCTGGCTCTGGCTCTTTCAAACTCCAACCTGTTTTCTCATTGCTGTCTTTTATGCTACTCTTCTAACATAGCTGTTCTCACCTCTCTAATTTTTAAAATGTTTGTTTTCTAGTTTGGTGTGATGGTGCACACCTGTAATCCCAAAACTTGGGCAGCCAAGGTAGGAGGATTGCTGCAAGTTTGAGGTCAGCCTGGGCTAAGCAGTGAATTCAAGACCAGTTTGAAGTACATACTGAGACTGTCTCAAAAAAAATGTACTCCAATGAAAAAAGCTTAAGCGATCAGGACTGAAAATACTAGCAATCCCTATACAATAAAAACTGAGCATGAATGAGCCAACTTTGTGGAAATTTCCAGTCAGGGATTCAGACACTTCTTTTTTTTTGCGTAAATCTAATACATAAATACATGACATCATGGCCTCCCAAAATCAGCGATATTAAAAATATTGCCAAGTTTTAAGAACAGTATGAAATAGTTTTCAACAGCATTTTATGTGAATGTAAAATCTTCAGTTAAATACATCATTTCTTAAATGTCAGAAGTATTGATTTAATTTTTAAATAGATATAGGTATTGTAACATAACAGCTCATTAATAATTAAGGCATTTCAGTGTAGCTACAAAAATTTTAGTATTATTTGCTAAGATAGTTTAAATTTTTAGTGTTTACTCAGCATAGGAAAATACCTGCATGTAGTGTGGTACTGGGAATTGAACTCACAACCTCGCGCCTGCCAGGGCAGGTGCTTAAGCCACTGAGCCAAACTCCCAACCCTGGTTTTTTGAGGCAGGGTCGCACTGTGTAGCTCAGGCCAGCCTTGCGCTCATGTTGTAGCCCAAGCTGGCCTCAAACTCACAACACTCCTCCTACCTCAGCCTCCCGAGTGCTGGGATTAAAGGCAAGTGCTGGGATTAAAGGCGTGCGCCACCACGCCCGGCTATGTACTTGTTTTTTTAAATAAACATAACCTTCGAAAAAATTAATGATGATGGTCTTGGTTGCTAGTAATAAAACATGTATTTTAATATAATAAATTATACTCTTATGCAGTAGTCAGGAAGATATGAAGACTCATTAGTTCTTAAGCATTAAACAGCTATACAAATCTATACTGCTGCAAAGATGAACAGTCTTCATAGTACACTTTCATCTCATTGAAGCTGAGTCTGTTCCTCTGTAGTGTTTTTCTACTTCAATGTCAAATAAATTGTTAGACTTTCAGTGACTTTAACAATGGTTTTGACTGCTTCCACAGCTTATGGTTCTCAGATGAGACATCTTTCTGGAAATCTTATGTTCAACAATGTTTTAAATAACTATGCACTCATTAGTAGACAAAATTTGTCAGTGCAGCTGTCTCGGTCACTTTCTCATTGCTAGAACAAAACACCAGACACACACACACACACACACACACAATTTAAAGGTGGAGAGGTTTATATTGGCTGATAGTTTAAAGGGTTCAGTCCATGACTGCTGGGCTCCAAGGCAGAATCAGCAAGGTGGAAGACAACTGCTTATCCCATGGGAACCAGGAAGCAGAAACAGAAGGTAGGCAATGGGGAGGAAGATAGACCCTTCCAGAACACACTTCCAGTGAACGACCTCTTCTGGCCAGGCCCAGTTTCTAATAGCATGTTCAGCTGTGGATATATCAGTAATTGCTCCACTGATGACTATAGAGCCCCCAATCCAGTCACCTTCAGCACACATGAGAATTTAGGGAAACATTTTAGTTCTAAACCATAACATTGTGTCCCAGCCCTCAAAAGACTCATGTGTATCTCATTAGACAAAATGTATTTAACCTATCTCTAAGAGCTGCCAAAGTCTTAACAGTTCTAGCATTGTTGGAAAGTCATCTCCCCCGCCCCGCTCCCCTCAAGGCTTAAGGCAAACTGTTGGATGTGAGCCCTTATAAAAATTAGAGAAAGTTAATCCCTGGCAGCATATGGTGTCACAGGATAAACATTCCCATTCCAGAAGGGAGAGATGAGAAGATAGCAGTGGGACCTAAAAGACTAAAATCCAGCAGGGCAAACATTAAATCCTGTAGCTCTGTGCCCAGCACATTGGGAAAGTTGTGGCAAGATGTGAACTCCAAAGAGTTTGGGTCCCCCTATCCCTATGCATTGCCAGTTGCAACCCTCATGGCCTCCAAGGGGTGGTTTTGCTTACTGCCCACAGCTTTTCTCAGCAGACATTCCACATTACTGGTTTCTCCAAATTCCTGGGGTCTCCACTGCAATTTTGGCTTTACTCTCACAGCTTCATGCACAGCCCTCCCAGGGGTTCACTGCCTGGCATTTTACGCCTTCTTCTGAAATCTGGGTGAAAGTCTCCAGCACTCCACAGTTCTTGCATTCTGTGTGGCCATAAAACCAGCAGTGTGGAAGATGCCAAGGTCCTTTTCCAGCTTGAACAATAACCAGTCCCTTTTGGGTCGCACTGCAGAGGCCTTAGAGTGCCTAGTTGGCTGAGCATTGTAAATTAATCCTGGGAGACCAATCCCTATGGAGCCCTTCTAAGCAGGAGCCCTGGGCCCTCTCTTCTCAGGAAAATCTTTTAAAGGAACTTACCTTTACCCTTTTATACCCTTGCAGGGTCTTGCTGATTCCTCAGTTGCCCTCAAACCATGTTCGTTATCATTTTTATACAGGATCTTTGACTGTTTTGTAGTTAATGCTAATCTTTTCTGAAACCATGCTCTCCTTTACCCCAACTCTACAGGCATTTCATTTCTGATGAAACTCAAAACTTTTAAAATCATTCAGTTGTGGTATTTGCACTTTATTCTCAATATAGATCTGTCTAAAAGCAGCCAATAGAACCCATGTCACAATCTGAATATTGGACTGCCACGAAACTTCCTCAATTTGTTTAATTAACCCACTGCCCTTAATTTTGGTATCCCACAGAGTCTCAGGACATAGGGAAAACACAGGTAAATTTTTTGTCAGTGTGTAACAAACATGGTATCTAGCCCAACTGCCAATAGAATCCTTGTTACCAACTGAAATCTTCTGAGCCTGGTCTTTACAGTCCACATATTTATCAGCATTTTGGGTTTCTGAGCTTTGTTAAGAATCCCCAATCCCAGGAAAATAACATGACAAAGATAAGCCAATACATATCAGTTATAACCATCAGTACATATGGCCTCAATTCACTAATCAAAAAAAAACACACTGGCAGAATGGATTAAGAAACAACATCCAACAGTATGCTGCATACAAGAAGCACATATAATGCAAAAAGAAATTCATAGACTGAAAGTCAAAGGATGTAAAAGAGTATTCCAAGCAGCAGGAATGCAGAAAAAAGCAGGGGTAGCTATTCTGTTTGCAGATAGCGTGAACTTCAAGAATAATCAAAAGAGATAAAGAAGGTCATTACGTACTTGTTAGAGGAAAACATCTAGAGGAAGAGGTAACAATTGTAAACATGTATGCACCAAATAGAGGGGCACCCAACTATGTAAGATAAATATTAATAGACATGAAAAATCAAATAAGCAATGATAATGGGGGACCTTAATACCCCTTTGTCACAAGGAGATATATCAACCAGACAAAAAATCAGAAACAAAATATGAGAACTGAACCAAAACTGTGAACAAATGGATTTAGTAGATGGTTACAGAATGTTCCACCCAACAACATCAGAATACATATTCTTCTCACCTGCACATGGGATGTTCGCTAAATTAGACTATATACTAGCCCACAAAATATGCTTAAATAAATGCAAAGGAATTAAAATTATCCCATGCATATTATCTGACCATAGTGCAATGAAATTGGATATTAATGGCAAAAGAAACCAAATACACTCCATAAACACATGGAAATTAAATAACACTCTCCTGAATAACCAGTGTATTACAGATGAAATTAAAGAAGAAAATAGAAAATATGTACAATTAAACAAAAATGCAGATACAACATACCAGAACCTGTGTGATGCAAAGAAAACAGTTCCTAAGAGGGAAACTTATAGTTGTGAATTCTCACATAAAGAAAACAGAACAAGCACAAATAAACAACCTAATATTGTACATCAAAACTCTAGAAAAAGAAGAGCAAGACAAACCTAAAGCCCATAAAAGGGGGAATTTATAAAGATCAGGGTAGAAATTAATGCAATAGACACCAAGAAAACAATACAAAGAATTAATGAATCAAGAAGTTGGTTCTTTGGTGGCACAAGCTGAAGCTTTGCACAGCGAACTGCATCCAGCCATACAAGCTCAGCACCTCCCTCGGAACCTCATAGGACCCTGCCCAGTGTGCCCAATCAGCTGGGGACCTTTGGGTAGGTCACTTGGGCCTGATTGGGCCCCGCCCAGCGACCCTGAGTGGCAGGGGAACCGCCTGTGCTCAGTGGTGCAAGCCGAAGGCCTGCACAGTGAACTGCATCCAGCTCTGCAAGCTCAGCACCTCGCTTGGAACCTCGTAGGAACATGCCCAGTGACCCTAAGCATTTGGGGAGCTTTGGTGCACCACGTGGCATGAGCTGAAGGCCTGCATAGCATACTTCATCTGCTCTTCAGCCTTGGTATGCCATTCAGAACCTGGTAGAGTCCCGCCTAGCAACCTCAAATAGCCAGGGAGCTTTGGAGAGCCAAGTGGGGGTGTGCTGAAGGCCTGCCCAGCATACTCCCCACATTTGAGAAGACTTTAAGTGCCACTAGAGACCTGGTAAGACCTGACTAATGACCCCAACTCAATTGGGGAAACTCCCTGCAGCACTGACAGATATCTTCAACCCAGGAAGCAACTGAAACCTTGCATTCAACTTCTCCAGGGAAATACAGGAAAATGACAAAATGCAAGAGCAAAATGCAATCTCAAACCTCCAGCCCATCCCAAACAAGCCTAGAAGACATAGATATAGAAGGAAATATAAGCCATACATCTGAAACTTCTGAAATGATAGCAACTGAAGTAAGAAACAACTCCACGAAGCTGTAAAGGAACTCAGATCAGAAATAATCTCCCAGGTAAAAGAAGAAATGATAAATGCATTAAAAGAAATGTTCAACACATCTAAAGAAGACTTAGTTAAAAAATTGAGGAGCACTGCAAAAGATAGAAACCTTGAATGAACAATATAAGAAAGAATCAGAATGCGTGAAACAGATTCAAAGAGATATCCAAGAAATCAAAAACTCGATCAAAAGTTGGCAAAACTGCCTCAATGAATGTGAAGATAGACTTTCAGACCTCAAAGACAAGATTACAACTAGTGAACAGGAAAGGAAAGATCATTTTTAAAATAACAAGGAATTAGGAAATAACAATTCAACAGTTACAAGATGATGCAAAGAAAAACAATATAAGATTGATAGGTGTAAAGGAAAAAGAAGGTGACAACACAAATGATATCAAAAGACTGTTTACAGAAATAATAGCCAAAAATTTCCCAAACATTGGAAACAAAACTGTCATACAGATAAGTGAAGTATATATAACTCTGATTAGCCATAACCAAAATAAATCTATACCCAGACACATAACAATCAAAATCCCAGAAATTCAATACGAGAACAGAATATTAAAAAGCTGTTAGAGAGAAGAGCCAGATCACCTATAGGGGAAAGCCCATCAGAATCACAGCACACTTCTCAACACAAACAATGAAATCAAGAAGAGCATGGAGTGAGGTATTTCAAATCCTAAAGGAAAATGACTTCCAACCCAGACTGATGTACTCTGCAAAACTGTCCTTCAAAATTGATGGAGAAATAAGATACTTCCATGACAAAGAACAGCTGAAGAACTTCATGACCACCAAACCAATTCTGCAAAGAATAATGAAAAATATTCTAGATAGACATAAAAATAACTATGACTTCAAGAACACTAACAGAAAAAAAACCACTAGGCAAAGTAAACAATTAAGCAGAGGGGAAAGGTAAAGAAACCACAGCAGAAAGATGACATGACAAAAATAAGTCAATATATATCAGTTATAACCATAAATGTAAATGGATTCAATTCACCAATTAAAAGAAACAGACTGACAGAATGGATCATGAAATAGCATCCAACCATATGCTGTATACAAGAAATCCATCTAACTCAAAAGGAAATTCATAGACTTAAAGTCACAGGATAGAAAACAATACTCCATGGAACAGGAGCCTCCAAAAAAGCAGGGGAAGCTATTCTGTTTGCAGACAATGTGGACTTCTAACCAAGAATGATCAAAAGAGATAAAGAAGGTCACTACATACTAGTTAGGGGAAAACTTCATGAGGAAGAAATAAAAATCTTAAATATATATGCACAAAATATGGGAACACCCAGCTATATAAAACAAATATTAATAGAAATGAAAAATCAAATAAGCAATAACACAATTATAATGGGAGACCTTAACACCCCATTAACACAAAGAGACAGATCAACTAGATAGAAAATCAGCAAAGTAATAGCAGAATTGAATCAAACATGTGAACAAATGAACTTAATAGATGTGAATAGTGTTCCACCCAACAACATAAGAATATACATTCTTCTCAGCTGCACATGGTACATTCTCTAAAATATACCATATACTAACCCATAGAATATGCTTAAATAAATGCAAAAGAATTGAAATTATTCCATGCATATTATCTGATCATAGTGCCAAGAAACTAGAAATTAATGACCAAAAAAACTGCAAAAGCTCCATAAATACATGGAAATTAAATAATGTACTCCTGAGTAATCAGTGGGCCACAGAGGAAATTAAAGCAGAAATTAAACAATATCTACAAGCAGACGAAAATACAAATACATCTTGCCAGAACCTGTGGGATGCAATGAAGGCAGTCCTCAGAGGGAAATTTATTGTGGTGAATTCCCACATCAGGAAAACAGAATGAACAAAAATGAACAACTTGATGCTACACCTCAAACATCTAGAAAAGGAAAAGCAAGACAAGCCCAAAGCCAAAAGAAGAGAGAAAATTGTAAAGACCAGAGCAGAGGTTAACACAACAGAGACTAAGAAAACAATACAAAGAATTAATGAATCGAAGAGTTGGTTCTTTGAAAGAATAAATAAAATTGATAAACCCCTAGCTAACCTTATTTAAAAAAAGAAAGAAAAAACTCAGATTCATTAAATAAGGAATGAAAAGGGCAAAATCACTACAGATCCTGTGGAAATACAGAAGATCATCAAATACCTACTTCGAAAACCTTTACTCATAGGTCTGATAAGACAGAAGAAATGGACAAATTCCTAGAAACTTGAATTATCAAAGCTGGATCAAGAAGATGTAAAACTGATGAATAACCCAATTTCAATTAATGAAATTGAAAATGTAATTAAAACCTTACCAACAAAGAAAAGCCCTGGTCCTGATGGATTCACTGCTGAACTCTACAAGAAATTCAAGGAAGACTTAATGCCAACGCTCCTCAAACTCTTCAAGGAAATTGAAAGGGAAGCAATTCTCCCTATCTCATTCCTGGAAGCAAGTATTACCTTCATATCAAAACCAGGGAAAGACCCAACCAAAAAAGAACTACAGGCTAATCTCCCTAATGAACATAGATGCAAAAATCCTCAATAAAATACTGGCCAACAGAATGTAGCAAGTAATCATGAAGATTATACACCATGATCAAGTGGAATTCATCCCAGGAATGCAGGGATGGTTCAACATATGCAAATCAAAAAACATAATACACCATATCAACAGAGCCAAAGATAAGAATCACATGATCACTTTGATAGATGCAGAAAAAGGTTTTGATAAAGTCCAACACTCATTCATGATAAGAACCATAGGGAAAATCGGAATAGGTGGTCTTTACCTCAATCTGATAAAAGCCATCTGTGGTAAACCAACAGCCAGAATCATATTAAATGGTCAAAAACTGAAAGCTTTCACTCTAAAATCAAGAACAAGACAAGAATGTACATTATCACCACTCCTATTCAATGTAGTGCTGGAAATATTAGCCAGAGCAAATAGAAAATAGAGAGAAATAAAAGGAATAAGGATAGGAAAAGAATAAGTTAAATTATCATTATTTCCAGATGAAGTGATATTCTACATAGAAGACCCCCAAAACTCCATTGAAAGACTTCTAGGTGTAATGACCAAATTCAGTAATGTAGCTGGATACAAAGTCAACACTCAAAAATCAATAGCATTCCTGTACACAAATAACAAACTCACTGAGAGAGAAATAAGAGAAGCCACACCCTTCACAATAGCATCCCCCAAAATGAGATATTTAGGAATCAATCTAGCAAAGGAAGTAAAAGATATACTCAGTGAAAACTTAAATACCCTGAAAAAAGAAATCAAAGAAGATCTCAGAAAATGGAAAGATATTCCTTGTTCATGAATAGGAAGAACAAACATTGTGAAAATGGCCATTCTCCCAAAATTGTTATACAGATTTAATGCAATTCCAATCAAAATAGCATTAGCATACCTCACAGATCTAGAGAAATCATTCCTAAAGTTCATCTGGAAACAGAAGAGACCTAGAATAGCAGAGGCAATTCTGGGCAACAAAGACAAAGCAGGAGGCATCACAATCCCTGACTTAAAGTTGTACTACAAAGCTACTGTGATAAAACCAGCACTGTACTGGAATAAAAACAGACCTGAAGCTCAATGGAATAGATTAGAAGATAAAACCACAACTACAAACACACTTAGCCACCTTATCTTTGACAAAGGGGCCAAATGTGTTCACTGGAAGAAATATAGCCTCTTTAATAAGTGGTGCTGGAAAAACTGACTTTCCATATGCTGAAAACTAAAACTAGACCCAAGCCTATCACCATGCACTAAACTAAAATCAAAATGGATCAAAGATCTAAATATTAAAACATAAACACTAAATCTGCTGGAAGACCAAGTAGGCAGAAATCTTGAAGACATAGGAGTAAGCAGAGAATTCATGAACAAAAATCAAACTGCATGAAAAATGCTTCCCAGAATCAGTAACTGGGATCTCGTCTTTTTAAAAAGTTTTTGCATGTCAATGGAAATCTCCAACAGAGTGAAAAGAAAACCCACAAATTGGGAAAAAAATCTTAGTCAACTGTCCCCTAGACAAAGGACTTCTATCTAGAACATATAAAGAATTTAAAAAAATCAGACCCCAGAAATTCAAAGACCCAATCCACAAATGGGCATCTGAGATGAATACACACTTCTCAGCTGAAGAAATACAAATGGCAAATATATACATGAAAAAATGTTCAGTATCATTGGTCATTAGAGAAATGCAAATTAAAACAACATTGAGATTCTATCTCACTCCAGAAAGAATGGCCAGGATCAAGAAAAACACCAGTAACAAATGCTGGAGAAGTTGTGGGGAAAAAGGAACTCTCCTGTATTGTTGGTGGGAGTATAGACTTGTACAACCACTGTGAAATCAGTCTAGAGGTTCCTCAAAAAGCTGGGATTGAAAGGCCCATTTGACCCAGCTATTCCACTTCTGGGCATATTCCCAGAAGAACTGAAAACATCATACCACGGTGATATATGTGCACCCATGTTTATAGCAGCGCAATTTGTAATAGCCAAATCTTGGAAACAACCTAAATGCCCATCAACTGAGAAATGGATAAAAAAGATGTGGTATTTTTATACAGTGGAGTACTACTCAGCTATAACGAAGGATCACATTGAGGCTTTTATAGGTAAATGGTTGCGACTTGAGACCATACTCATAAGTGAAATAAATCAAACCACATGTGTAAATACTGTATGGTCTCCCTAGTATAAGAAACTGAAAGAGTAAATAAGGTACAAAATCTTCAGAAAATATTGTTAAAGGGTAACAAAGTGCCCAAGGGGGGAAAAATAACTCAGACAGGGAAAAGGAGAAAAGAAGGAAGAGAAAAGAAAAAAAGATATAAATTTGTACATATACACTTAAGATAGCTAAGATGACTATATTATTAATTCTATTAGTTCTTGGAATAAAACAGTTAACATTCATAGGATCAGATCAATTTTGCATGTTTATATCTGGTAATCTGAGTAACTCTTTAAGATAACTATGCAAAATAACAACCTTAGTTATGCTCCTACCACCTTGTTTTGCAAGCCTGTATTGTTATTGTTTTGGGCTCTTTGTTATTGTTATTTATTAGACTCTTTGGTTTCTTGTTTTTCTTGTGATGTGTTATGTTTTGTTCTGGTTTTCCCTTTAATACAGAAAGGACAAATGTACATGTGTAGGCTTATACATGCCTAGAACCTCTCCTTAAGATTTTACAAGAATTGATTTTATTATGTGTGATGGTATGAACAGCTGCTTTGAAGAAAATGAGACATTATGGTAGCCGTGGCTGATTTCCTATCATCTTGTTGTGAAGTCCAATAATGCTTTTATTCTTTTTTTTAATTGGCTTTAGTCTGTTTTGTATTAGTTGATTTCACTATGTGTGAAAATGTGGGCAGCTATTTTGAAGAAAACAAGAGACACTGTGGTAGTCGTTGATTTTCCTATTGTCTGGTTTCGAAGGCCTGTAATGTTTTCATTCTTTGGTTTTTATCAGTTCTATGCTATTTTGTTTTGTTTGAATTCATTGTGTATGAAGATATGGATAACTATTTTGAAGAAAACAAGAGACATTATGGTAGTCACTGTTGATTTCCTATTGTCTTGTTTTGAAATCCTGTGTTGCCTGCATTGTTTTATTCTGATCTGCTTCCTTCTGTTTTGTTTTGTTTTATTCTCTTTAAAATAAAAAAAGAGAAGTTGGTTCTTTGAAAGAATAAGTAAAATTATAAACACTTAGCTGACCTTATCAAAAACAGAAAGAAGAGACACTAATTCATGCACTGAGGAATGAAAAGAGGGAAATCACTACAGATTGTGTTGAAATTCAGAATATCATCAATACCTACTTTGAAAATTTTTACTTTCATAGAATAGAAAACAGAAGAATGGACAGATTCCTAGATACATATGGATTAACAAAACTGAATCGAGAAGATATAAAAATTCTTAATAACCAAATATCAGTTAATGAGATTGAAAATGTAATTTAAAAATTACCAACAAAGAAAAGCCCAGGTGCTGATGGGTTCACTGTTGAATCCTACAAAAAATTTAGAGAATATTTAATGCAAATTATGCTCAAACTGTTTAATGAAATTGAAAGGTAGGCAATACTCTCTAACTCATTCTTGGAGGCGAGTATTACCCTCATACCAAAACCAGAGAAAGACCCAACCAAAAAAGGAAACTATAGGCCAATCCCCCTACTGAACATAGACAGAAAAGTCCTCAGTAAGTTATCAGCAAACAGAATGCAGCAGAGCATCAAGAAGATTCATCCCAGGAATGCAGGGATGGCTCACCATACACAAATCAATAAATGCAATACACCATTTCTTTCTTTCTTTCTTTCTTTCTTTCTTTCTTTCTTTCTTTCTTTCTTTCTTTCTGCGGCACTGGGGATCGAACTCACAACCTCGTGCCTGCCAGACTGGCACTTAAGCCACTGAGCCAAACTCCTGGCCCTAGTTTTTTGAGGCGGGGTCATACTCTGTAACTCAGGTTGGCCTTGCACTCACGTTGTACCCCAAGCCACCCTTGAACTCACAATACTCCTCCTCCCTCAGCCTCCCGAGTGCTGGGATTAAAGTCGTGTGCCACCATGCCCAGCTGCAGTACACCATTTCAATATAACCAAAGGCAAAAATAACATGATCATTTCAATAGATGCAGAAAAAGCTCTTGACAAAGTCCAACACTTGTTCGTGATAAAAAAAAAAGGAAAATAAAATCAGAATAGATGGTATTTATTTTCATCTGATAAAAGCTATCTATGACAAACCGACAATCAACAGCATACTAAATAGACAAAAACTGGATGCTTTCACTCTAAAATCAAGAACAAGATGAGGATGTCCACTGTCACCACTCCTATTCAATGTAGTTCTTGAAACGTTAGCCAGAGCAAGAGACATAAATAAAAAGAATAAGGATAGGAAAGGAAGAAGTTGAACTATCATTGTTCACAGATGACATGATACTCTACATAAAAGATCCAGAGAACTACACCAAAAGACTTCCAGATTTAATAATCAAATTCAGTAGCATAGCTAGATACAAAGTTGGCACTCAAAAATCAATAGAATTCCTGTAAACAAGCAGCCAACTCACTGAGAGAAATTGGGGAAACCATACCCTTCACAGTAGTGTCCAAAGAAAATGAAATACTTAGGAATCAATCTAACAAAGGAAGTAGTAGAGGTATATATTGAAAATTACAGTATTCTGAAAAGGGAGATTGAAGTGGACATCAGAAAATGGAAAGACATCACTTGCTCGTGGATGGGAAGAACCAACATTGTGAAAATAGCCATACTCCCAAAATTGTTAAACAGATTTAATGCAATCCTGATCAAAATACCATTAGGATACCTCACAGAACTAGAGAAAACATTCATAAAATTCATTTGGAACCAGAAGAGACCTAGAATAGCAAAAATAATTCTGGGCAACAAAGGCAAGGCATGAGGAATCACAACCCCTGCCTTGAAATTATACTACAAATCTACTGTGATAAAATCAGCATGGTATGTACTAAAAAACAAAAAACAAAACAGACCTCGGGATCAGTGGAACAGATTAGAAGATGCAGACACAACTACAAACACACTCAGCCACCTTATTGTTGACAAAGGGGCCAAACATGTCCACTGGAAGAAAGATTGTCTTTCTAATAAGTGGTTCTGGAAAAACTTGCTCTATACATGCCAAAGACTAAAACTACACCCATGTCTATCACCATGCCCAATATTTTTCTCCTTGTTTTGCTTTATTCTGATTAATTTTTTTGCTTTCATGTTCTGTTTTTATTGGTTTTATTGTGTTTTGTTTTTGGTTTGATTTTACTATACCTGATGGAATGGTCAACTATTCTGAAAATAACAGGATATACTATAGTAGCTATTGTTTTCATAGTATCTTTCTTTGAAGTTCTATACTAGTTGTACTGCTTTGTTTTGATTGACTTTGTTCTGTTATGTTTTGTTGGATCTTACTACCTTTAAAATAAAAAAAATTTAAAAAAGAAAGCCTATATTGTTATTGTTTTGGTTTTTTTGTTGTTGTTCTTGTAGTCGTTGTTTGTATGTCTCTTGTTTTTTGTTTCTATTTTCTGTGTCTTTTTTTTCTCTTTAAAATAAAAAAAAGAAAAGATTAAAAAAAAGGAAGTTATTTGAAAAGATTTCAGGAGGCCATTTGGAGAAGCTCTAGAATGCTGTAATCTGAGCTTGAGGGGAGAGTTGTTTTTTTTTAAGTTGTTTTTAACTGTAAAGATCAAAAAGAAAAATGACAATACAAAACTTCAAAACAAAATAATAGAAGAGTAACAATGGTTAATACATTGAGTATTGTTATCTTCAAACCAGTCACACACATTATAAGCTGTAGGCATGAAAAATGGATCAAACAATATAAGTGCAAACCTTTTTTCCAATGAACTAATAGAAATTAGTAGTATTACTATCTTAACTATCTTGTAAACACACATATATATTTTCCTTTTCCCTCCTTTCTCTTATCTTTTCCCTCATCCCAGTTTCTTTTTCCTTTTGAACAGTTTCTTCCCATTTCACAATATCTATTGTACATTTTTAATCTTATTTACTCTTTCAATTTCTTACACTAGGGATAGAATATTATATTTACATATGCAAGTCTGATTTATTTCACTTATTAGTATTGTCTCAAGTTGCATGCATTTACCTATAAATGTCTCGAGTTTAGCATTCTTTATGGCTGAGTAGTATTCATTGTATAAAAATACCACATTTTTTCTATCCATTCTATGGTTGGTGGGCATTTGGGTTGTTTCCAAGATTTAGCTATTACAAATTGTGCCGCTCGACTTGAGACCATACTCATAAGTGAAAGAAATCAAACTCACATGCGTAAATACCGTATTGTCTCCCTAGTGGAAGAAACTGAAACAGTATATATGATCCAAAATCTATAATTAATACTGTGTAAGGCAGGGACTCGGCGACTGGCGCAGACTCCAGGAAGAGAAAGAGAAAGGCCTCTCCAGAACCCGTCCCTCTGGGTCAGAGTGGCTCCAGCTCATGGTCATTTAACTCCAAGGCAGAAATGGCATGGTGGAAAGGAATAGTAGAGAAAAGCTGCTCAACCCATGGCATCCAGAAAGCAGAATGAAGGGAGGAGACTGGATGAGACGTGCACCTTTCAGGATTGTGCCCCCAGTGAACTGCCTCTTCCAACCGTGCCCACCTGACAGCACATTCAGCTGTTAGGATACAGATGATACAGCACCCCCATGACCCAATCACCTTCCATTCACATGAGAATTTGAGGGAATATTTTAGAGTTAAACCACATCAGGAATTCTAAATAAGCATCCACATCCTCAGGCTGTATTTCTAGTGTATCTTGAATCCAAAAAGATGACTTTACTATTCCTACAACTCATTATATTGGTTTTTTAAATCTGAATATTTGCATAATTTATCTTCTCTGTTTGGAATGATAGTTCTGACCCTCCTGTTAATATTAAAAAAAACTATTAGCTCACAGTTTAGACTATTACATATTCTTAAATTTGCTTTTAAGTAAGGACTTTACTAGAAGCAATAACCTAGCATTGCAATGAACTATAGTTTTTTTTTTCTTCTTGTCAGCCATTAGTGCACATAGACAGGCAACCTAGTACTGCTTTGAGATGACCTCTCCTCCCAAATAAACTACGAGTTCACTTATACTATTCTTTCTCTAAATAGTCAAAGCTACATTTAGTCTCAAATTCCTTGTGAACAAAATTTGTGCCTTGTGTCATAATTCTGAGAAACCTAAACAAAGCAAAAACAAATTCCCACTATATTTTAATAATGAACTTTCGGTCTCTGATGAACCAAAAACACTGGAGTTACCCAAGTGTATCTGACTACCGCAGCACTCTAATCAGGCAGATGGTCTACCCACGCCATTTCGTTTTATTTGCCATCACACCCCACGCTTCTAGGGCATCTAGTGTTTTGTTCTGTTTTTGTAACAGGGTTTGGAAGTGGATATAAACATTCTGTGTGTTATAGACCACCATACCTAGTTTTTCTGGACTTGCATTTTAAAAAGTGTTTTATTTTGAAATAATTTGAGATTTACCAAAAACTTGTCAAAATAGTACCAAGAAAGGGATTGAAGAGGTGTTGGTTAAGGGATATTTAGTCTCAGAGAGGAGGGATCAGTTCTGGAGATGTACACCATGGTGACTATATAATTATTATGTTTTGTAACTATCTTAAAAATTTCTCTAAATGTCTTAAAAATTTCTAAGAGATTCTTAATTTTCTCACCACCAAAAACTGACAGTAAGGATGTGAAATGATGGGTAAGTCAATTAGTTTGATTTAAGCATTCTACATTTTGTGTGTGTGTTATATAGAATTATTTATTATGATATATAATTTGTATATGCATACAGTATCAAAACATATACAAGGTAATTCAGTGTATATTTTGATCATATATACATATACATATATATGTATGTATATGTATATATCTATCTCATACACAATTTTTTATTGGTGGATGAAAAGAAAGTTTCCACACCTACATGCCCATTTCCCCATTAAGATACAATGTTCAGCTGAGAGTGGTCGTGCACGTCTTTAATCTCAGCACCCGGGAGGCTGAGGTAGGAGGAGCATTGTCAGTTCGAGGCCAGCTTGGGCTACAACGATAGTGCAAGGCCTGCCTGAGCTACTTAATGCACTAGGGCCGGGAAGCCAGGTGTGGTGGCGCACGCCTTTAATCCCAGCACTCCGGAGACTGAGGTCGGAGGAGCTTTGTGAGTTCGACGCTGGCTTGGGCTACAAGGTGAGCGCAAGGCCAGCCTGAGCTACATAGTGCGACCCTGCCTCAAAAGGCTAGGGCTGGGTGTTTGACTCAGTTGCCTAAGTGCCTGCCTGGCAGGCGCAAGATTGTGAGTTTGATTCCCAGTGCCACAAAAAGAAAAAAAAAACACAAAAAAAATGATACAATGTTCAAATCTTATAGCACCATATTGCAATGATCAAACCCAAAATATTAAGTGTTCCAAGCAACACGCCTAATTGAAATTTCACCAGCTTTTCCACTGGTAACCTTTTTGCATTCTGGAATCACATCCGGCATCTCACAATGGGTTAGGTGTCATGTCTTCTTACTCTCTTCCAGTTCATGACAGTTCCTGAGTTTTCTTTGTCTTTGGTCACCTTGATGTTTTTGAAAAACACTGGAAAACTGTTTTATGGCATATCCCTTGAGTCGAATTTGTCAGATGTTTTCTCATGAGACTGAGGTCGTGCATTTGGGGCCAGAATTTCCCAGAAGTAATGTGTGCCATCCACAGTGCCTCCCACCAGGTGTTAGTAGTTCATCTCGTTACTGGTGCTGTGAAGTTTGAGTGCTAGCTTAAGACCATGGGTGCCAGGTTCCTCCTATGAGGTCACTATCTTTCCCCTAGTATTTAATAAGTATTTTGAGGGAGATGTAAATATCCTGTTTATCCTCCAATTTTCACCTCATGAGTTTAGCATCCGCTGGTGGTTTTCGTCTACAGTTATTACTATGGTACCATGGTGTTTGCCTAATGGTGATTTTCTTTATCCTTCATTCTCTTCATATTTATTAACTAGAATTCTGTGAGGAAGAGCTGGTACTTTACTCTCATTTTATTTATTTACTTTATTAGTTATTTAAATCAGTATGGATTCATGAATATTTATTTTATTCTGTGGGTTGTAACCCATTACTGTCCTTATTCTTGTTGCTCAGAAGTTCCAGCCTTGGCCATTGGAAAACACTTCAGTTTGGCCCCTGTGTCTTTTCCACATGTCCTCATCGTTTTTCAAGCACTTCGTTACTGGCACTATAAGATTGTTCAGGTTCACCTTGCATTTTTCTTGCCTTAGGTCTACAATTTGCCATTTCTCCAAAGAGCATTAGTTTCATAGGAAATATAATTTACCTTGTTTTTGACTGTTCTGAGGATCAAACTCAGGGCCTGTGCACATGCTAAGAAAGCACTCTACCACTGAGTCATAGCCCCATCCTTAGGAGAAAGTATATGGAAATCAAGACCTGAGAGCTTGGTGGGCTTATTTCTACTGGGTTGTCATGGCTTTAGGCACTCTCAGCAAAGAGAACTAGGGGATATATCTTTTATATTTCGCTGTCTCTCTTGGCAAGTTCATGCAGATATTTCTGATTTTGGTACAGCATTGAAAGGTTCATTTTAGCCTCTCTTTCCTTTTCACACTTGTCACTATAAGAATAAAAATTTTGTCTCTTGCCACCGTATTTCTTCACTCTATCATAGCACAGAGATAAATTAGTTCCAGAATTGTTCACCAATACCACAGGGAGAAACAGATCCATTAAGTACAATACAGTGCCTGTGTAGAGTGCATTTTGTTTTTAGCCTTATAGTCTCCAAAACATTATTTTCCAAAATTATTCAGGTTATTTTCTACTCTGCCCCATTCCCTATGATTTTTCTATTTATTTACAATACAGTTGAAGTAACTTGCTTTGTGTGCCTTTTTTAATTTTTAATTTTATTAGTACATGTTTGCAGTTCGTGCAGTTTGCAGTCATCTTGGGGAGTGGTTACATGTGCATACCGCAGCTTGTTTCTTTTCTTTTTTAATCCCCTTCCTAGTCTATCCTCCTACTTCCCTCCTCCTCCAATTACCCTATCCCATTTTTCCTACCCATTGATGTTATTAGTCTTAGCGTATATTATGTGCTATGGCATATGGTGTTTATATTAGTTGAGGTTGTTAAGTTCCTGCACATGGCATATCTTTATTCCACTAGTTTCCTCTTCCCCTCTCCTCACCCTTGGTGCTTTTCCCCTTGGACCACCCTGCTATTGCAAGAGATCCGTCTCCTTGTTCCTTTCTACCCATCCTTTATTATTCTCTTTGTTTGTAATTTGCCTCACTCAAATGAGAGTTGTCACATGGGATTTAAGCTTGTGTGTCTGGATTATGTCATTCAATGTTATCTTTTCCAGGTGCATCCGTTTTCTTACAAATGTCTCAAGTCTGTTGTTCTTCATAGCATAGTAGTATTCCATTACATGTAGATACCACATTTTCTTTATCCAATCATCTGTTGATTGGCACACATGCTGTTTCCAGGATTTAGCTATTACGAGTTGTGCTGCTGTAAACATCAGTATACATGTACTGCTGTAGTATGCTGGCTTAATCTCTTTGGGAAAATACCTAGGAGGAAATTGCTGAGTCTATGGAATTTCTAATTTCTGTTCTTTGAGAAATCTCCATACTAATTTCCATAATGATTGTACTAGTTTACATTCCTGTTGACAATTGAGTGTTCTTTTTTCACCACAGCCTCACTTGCTTTTGTTATTGTTTGATTTCTTAATGATTGACATTCTTTCTGGAGTCAGATGGGATCTTAGCATACTTTTAGTTTGCATTTCTCTAATGGCCAGAGATGTTGAGCAGTTTGTCACACACTTGTTGGCCATTTGTGTTCTTCCCTCTGTCAAGTGTCTGTTTGTTTCTCTTCCCCATTTCTTGACGGGACCATTAATTTTAGATTGTTTATTCATTTATTTATTTTGAGTTAGTTGTATATTCTAGATATTAGTCCTGTCTGAGGAGTAGCTGGCAAAATTTTTTCTCATTCTACAGGTTGTCTCTTCATTCTACTGATTGAGTCTTTTGATGTACAGAAGGCTTTTTAGTCTGATATGATACTATTTGTTGATTCTTGCTGCTATTTCTTGTACAAGTGAGGTTCTATTTATTTATTTATTTTTATTTATTTATTTATTTTTTTGCAGTACTGGGGATTGAACTCACAACCTCGCACCTGCCAGGGCAGGCACTTAAGCCACTGAGCCAAACTCCCAGCCCTGTTTTTTTGAGGCAGGGTCTCACTGTGTAGCTCAGGCCAGCCTTGCGCTCGCGTTGTAGCCCAGGCCGGCCTCGAACTCACAACGCTCCTCCTACCTCAGCCTCCTGAGTGCTGGGATTAAAGGCGTGCACCACCACGCCCGGCTAAGTGAGGCTCTATTTAGAAAATTCTTTCCTATACCTATATCCTCAAGTATTTTACCTCTTTTATCTTCTAGTGCATTTAATGTTTCTATTTTAGTGTTTAGATCTTCTATTCATTTTGATTTTAATTTAGTATATGCGGAGAGATGAAGGCCCAGTTTCAATCTTCCGCACACAGACAACCAGCTTTACCAATACCACTTGGTAAATAAGCTGTCTTTCCTTAAGCATATGTGTTGAAAATCAAATAGCTGAATGTATGTGGGGAAGTTTCTGTACCTCAGTTCTCTTCCGTTGATCCGTGCATCTGTTTTTGTTCCAGTACCATCCTGTTTTTATCACCATTGCTTTGTAGCATATCTTAAAGTCAGGGATGGCTATTCCTCCTGCTTTGCTCTTCTAGTCCAAAATTGCATTTGCTATTCTGAGTCGCTTCTGGTTCCATATGAATTTTAGGATTTTTTTTTTTCTAGATCTGTAAAGTATACTGCTTGCTTGGGACTGCTTTGAATCTGTATAACAGTTTTGGGAGTGTGGCTATTTTGACAATACTGATTCTGTCTGTTCAGTAGCAGGGGATATCTTTCCATTTTCTGATGTCTTCTTCAATCTCCTTTTTCAGAGTATTATAATTTTCTTTATAGAGGTTGTTCACTTCATTGGTTAAGTTAATTTGGTTAGGTTAATTCCTATGAATTTCATTTTTCTTGAAACTACTGTGAATGGCATTAGTTTCATAATTTTCTTCTCATTCTGCTCATTGTTGGTGTACACAAATGCTAATGAGTTTTGTATGTTGATCTTGTATCCTGTTACATTGCTAAAGTTCATTATTAATTCTAAGAATTTTTTTGGTGGAGTTCTTTGAGTCTTCTGTGTAGAGTATCATGTTATCTGCAAATAATAATTTCAGTTCTTCCTTTTCTGTATGTATTCATCTTATTTCTTTCTCTGATCTAATGTTTCAAGTACTATGTTAAATAGAAGAGGTGATAGTGTACATCATTGTCTT
>RJWM01020351.1:0-37314 GCA_004363535.1 Dasyprocta punctata
TTTTTTTTTTACTTCAGTTGCTATCATTTCAGAAGTTTCAGGTGTATGGCTTACATTTTTTTCTATGTCCATATCTCTTAGGCTTGTTTTGGATGGACTGGAGGCTTGAGATTGCATTGTGCTCTTTCATTTTGTCACTTTCCTGTATTCCCATGGAGAAGCTGAATGCAAGGTCTCAGTTGCTTCCTGTGTTGAGGATGTCTGTCCATAGTGCAGGGAGTTTCCCCAGTTGAGTGGAGCTCATTAGTCAGGTATTTCCCAGGACCTGAGTGGCACTTGAAGGCTCCTCAATATGGGGGATATGCTGGGTGGGCCTCCAGCACAACCTCTGTGGTACTCCAAAGTTCCCAGGCTGCTTGAGATTGCTGGGAGGGACTCTACCAGGTTCTGAGTGGCATACCTCATTTGAAAAGCTAGATGGAGTGAAAAGTAACTAAGACAGTGCCCCTGGTATATGGTGCTGGGGCCTTGCTCCTGACTGGGTGGAGTTTGCAATGTCCAGGACCTGCCAGATGGCCACACCACTGAACTATTGAGTTGGGGCCTTGTGCTCTGATGGGAAGAGTTCAAATTCTCCAAGATCCTTCAGCTATGCTGGCCACTCCCTGATGAGTGGCTCTGGAGCTCTGTGCTGGGCTGGGCTTGGTACCTCTGTGACTTGTGAGGCTGGCTCGGTGTTCCCCCGAAGGGTTGCACTGGTACACTGGGCTGGACAGAGCTCAGATCCTCTGTGCAGCTAATGAGGACTCACTCCTGGAGTATGGCACTCAGGCCTTATGCCTGGCTGGGTGGAGTTCAGAATCTCTGGGACCCAGGTGTCTGGGCAGAGAGCACCCAGAGTATGGCACCACTGGGGCCTTGCATCTGACTCCCAGGAGTTCAGAGCCTCTGGAGCATGGGTCTAGCCAGAGCATGTCCCTGCATATGATGCCAGGGCCTTTCTCCTGAAAACAAAATCATAATTTGAGAAAAATAACTATCTCTTAGTGTACATGATTCTCAAATAGGGAAGGAGCAGGCCTGCAGAGCACCAGAATAAATAGAGTTTATTTCTCTTTGCATAATTTTGACAGTCATTCTGATGTGATTTTTGTGCAGACTGTGGTAAGGATACTAATTTCTAACCATTGATGATTTAAGAAATTTATTCTCAGCAAGAGTATATGATGAAATTAGTGCACCAAGAATACATGGCAAAGCTAAACTATTTATGATCTGGAAAAATACGCCCCTTTGTATTTCTCTGTGCCTGTTTCCATGAGTGCCTCCATTTGTGTATCTCTCTCTATCTCTACCTCTATCTCTGTCTCCTTCTCTCTCTCTGTCTATTACATCCACACAAATATATGCACAAACACAATTATGCTAAAAGTTTTAAAATGAATCTAAATGAAAAGAAAGCACATTTTATTAGTGTCCACATTATCCTGCACATTTGTTCTTGAGATTATTTGTTTTTATTTTTCTTAATTTTTATTTTACAGAGAATAAAACCAAGCAAAACAAAACAGAATAAAGCCAACCATCCCCCCAAAACAACAAACAAACAAACAAGCAAACAAACAAAAAAACCAGTGTGACACAGGACTTCAAAACAAGATAATAGGAAATCATCAATAGTCACCATAATGACTTCTGCTGTTTTCAAAACAGCTGCCTATACCTTCAGACATAGTAAAAATCAAACAAAACAAAACATAATGGAACCAATAAAAACAAAACAATGACTGTAATAAAGGACTTTAAGATAATAGTAAATACAAAATGGCTACCAAAATATATCTTTTTACCTTTGATATAGCTGCCCATGTCATCAGATACAATAAAATCAAACAAGACAAAACAGGATAAAACCCAACCCAACAAAACAGTGAAAACAATACAGGACTTCAAAACAAGACAATGGGGAATTAACAATGGCTGCCACCTTCAGAATGAGATCCCTCATAGATGCTACAGTGGTATTGTTATTCTCTGAATAGATGATCAGACCACTGGCTTTAGGCCTGTAAAGTCAGTGAAGCACTAAACATTACAAGCATTAAGTTGTAATCTACCCCGATAGCTATCATCACAACCTGTTTCTCTGGATCAACTGATTGCTTACGGGGTGGGGGTGACACTGGCTGGTTTTGTTTTGTTTTGTTTTGTTTTTGTTAACAACTAGTTGCTTTATTTACTGTTCTATTTTTTCTGTACAGAAAAAAGTAAAAATTTCATCACAAAATAATAGGATATTAACAATAGTTAGTACATTTCATGTTGTTATCTTCATTTTTTTCATGTCGTTATCTTTAAAGTAGTTACTGAGAGTACAAGATACAGGCATAAAACATTCTCCAATCAATATTAGCACAAACTTTTCTTTACAATGAAATATGAGACATTGATGGTATTATTGACTTGCATTTCCTTTTACTTTTCCCTTCTTTCCTTTCCCCTTTATTCCCATCCTAGTTTCCTTTTCCTTTTGAAAAATTTATTATAATTTCACAATATTGATTGTATCTTTTAGACCTCATTTACTCTTCCAGTTTCTCACACTGGAGACAATATGATGTTTACATATGTGAGTCTGATTTGTTTCACTTATGAGTATGGTCTCAAGTTGCATCCATTTGCCTATAAAATTTCCAAATTTATCCTTCTTTAAGGTTCATGAGTACTGCATTGTATAATAGAACACATCTTTCTCATTCATTCCTCTGTTGATGGCCTTTTGAGTTGTTTCCAAGACAATAAAATCTAGAGAATTCAACCTCAGTTGTAAACCCTGTTCTCTGAGTCTTTTCTGACTTCAAGAATTGAAAGCTTCCATCATGTCTATCTTTTCCCTAAAATAGCTCAGGATTTTTCATCCATAATTTCCAAATTCCACCTCTGGTCTACAGCCAACCTGTTATAAATGTTTAGCCTGATGAAAGTTTCATAGCTCAATATCTGGGTGTGACATCATCTTATAGATTTCATTCTTGAATCAGAACACTACTTAAAACTCTCAGTAAAATAACCCTGTATGTGTGTCCTCTATCTCAACCTGGGAGACTACTGAGATCATTTTCTAGTAACCAAGCTACAGAGAAACTTGAAGCAAAATTCAAACAAATCCTAAATACGAACTTTAAAATTTTGGAAATTAAATGCCAGGTGGCCACTTGGGAGTCTGTCTGCATAATGCAATGTGCACCTCATGTGCTCAGTCTGAGGATCATGGCACAGTTCATGTATAGATGGCCCTTACTGTCCAAGCTTTGTTCTTTTTCAATTCATGTGTCTGGATAATGTTGGGGAGTTTTTGCCTAAGATGACTTGAATTCCATGAAAGCTCTTTCCATTTTCCATGGACCTGAGTACACTCCTGTCTTTGTAGTGTGGACCTCAGTTGAGGTTCATTCAATTTTGTGCTAAGGATTAAGAGCTGTACATTTTACTGGAATCCCAGCAGCAAAGGCCTTTGGGAGTCCACAAAGCAGGTAAACAGAATGGGACAAGTGCACAGGGCATGACAAGGAACTCATCACTAAGGATCAGCAAACCCAGACCTGTCATCATAGACCCATGTCTTAATCTTTCCAAACTAAGCTACCCATTCACAATGATTTCTGGTTTTATGTTAATCACAGTTCCATCTTTACTGCCTTGGTTGCTTTTCATTCATTGCTGAGAATACCTGACACCCAAAATTAAGGAAGGAAAGGTTTTTTCTTACATTTCTTGGGGGTTTCAGTCCATACTCAGTTGGCTTCAAGGCAGCATGGTGTGGTGGGGCAGCCACTCGTGGCTGCTGCAAAACAGCAAGACAAACCAGCAAGAAAGAGAGACACACTGACATATTGCCCTTACACTTTAAGTCAGGTCTACTTCTGGGTGGGTGCAACACTCATATCCCTAATCCCAGTGCTAGACAACAAGCCAATCATGAATGCCAGACTCAACCCTGTCCAAGATTACATGAGACTTTGTGGGGACACAGGACCTTACCCACAGCATTCCATCCCTGGCCCCCCAAAGACTCATGTATATCCTTTATACAAAAGACATTTAGTCCATTTCCAAGAGTTGGCACAGTACTAACAGTTTCAGCATTGCTGAAAAGTCCAAGTCCCAAATCTCCTCTGAGATCTATGCAAACTCTTAACCATAACCCCCTGTACAAATGAATTCAAGTTAAACACTTCCAAAATGCAAAGACACAAGATAAACACCATTCCAAGAGTTACAAACAGGGGAATACAAAAACATTGGAAGCAAAGCAAGTCCAAAATCCAGCAGGGAAAACACTAAGTCCTGGAGATTTAGACTCAGCATCTAAAGCAATCTAGTTGCAAGCTCCAAAAGGCATGAGTGATTCCACCCCTGTGACACTTCCAGGTGCTTCATTTTTCATAGCTTCTCTCTTAAGCTCATTCTGTTCAATTCTTGCAGCTTTTCTTGTACAATCCACATTTCTGGCTGTTCCAAACTTCTGAGTTTTCCATTGTACCCTTGGCTTCACCCTTACATCTTTATATATTGCTCTCTGAAGGTGTGACAGAAGCTGCTTTAGCCTTGGAATTTGTGCATTTTCCTTGCACCTAAAGCCAGCGCCATGTGGATGCTGCCAAGGTCTGCTGGCAGTTGGAGCAGTAGCTAGGCTTTCCTCTCCCTTGGCTGTAGGGATCAAGTGCCTGGTTTGCTGAGCTCTCTGAACCTAATTGTGTGGAACAGCTTCTCTGTGCCACTGCCATTCTAGAATCTGGTGTGGCCACCGCCATTTTGGAACCTCCTGTGGCCTCCATCGTCACTCTGGAACATGGCACTCTGTGGCTTTTTCCTCCAAGCCCTCTTTCACATTTGCCAGCTTGAAGCTACAAAAGGTGGAGACCCTCTGCTACTTGGGATGGCCCTTCTCAGCAATCGAGGCCTCAGCTCTATCTTTACAGTCCACAGCTTCCTAGCCAAACTCCCAATGTTTTAGATTACCATGCTGGGCTCTTGCTGTTGATTCACAACATAAATATGGTTAAAAGCCCCCCAACAATAACCAGTCCACTGCCTCAACATTAGATTGTCTTGAAATTTCTTTTGCCATATTAATAAGTCCTCTGCCCTTAATCTCAGGCAACGTCTCTGGGAGTGAGCAGAATGCAGACAAACTTTCTGCCAAGGTGTAACACACATTGTGTGGAATCCAACAACCAATACAATCCTTCTTTCCAGCAGAAACCTCCTGAACCTTGTCTTACTGGCAAATTTTTAACAAACTTTCAGTCTTCTGAGCTCTGATCAGAATTTCCCATATGGAACAGACTAAACTGTTCCAGTGCCTCTCTTTCAGGTGACATCCCCAAACTCTTCCAAACTCTTCCCACAAGCCATTTCCAAAGGCTCTTGAACCACATGGTCAGGTTTAGTCACAGCAACCACCCCACTCTACTGGTATCAAATTCTGTCTTAGTTCCTTTTCACTCATTGCTGAGACAGAATACCTGACACCCAAAATTAGGGAAAGAAATGTTTATTTCTTACAGTTCTTGAGGGTTTCCATCCATACTCAGCTGGCTCCAAGGCAGCATGGCATGGTGGGGTAGCCATTCATGGTGGCCAACAAGCAGCAAGGTGAACCAGTGAGAGAAATAGAGAGAGACACTCCTTCCTCTTGCCCTTATACTGTAAGTCAGCTCCAACCCTGGGTGGGTGCAGCACTCACATCACCAGTCCCAGCTCTAGACAACAAGCCAATCATGAACACCAGACTCAGCCCTGTGCAAGATTACATGAGACTTTGGGGGGACACAGAAACTTACCCACAACATTTACATTGCTGACTCACCTTAATGCTGAACTTTGCAATGTCTTCTGGTTAACTTTAGATGACTCGGTGTTAGTGGTATTTTAGCATAGTAAAAATGTAACCTGAAAGTTGTGGTATAGGTTTGTAATCCCAGTGCACAGATATGCAGAAGTGAGAGAATCAGAAGTCGAACCCAGCCAAGGCAACTTAACAACTCAATGAAACTGAATCAAAAAATTTTAAATTTATTTAAGAGAAAAAAGACACATATAACAAAGACGAAAGGCAAAAGAGACAAACAAATGACTAGAGTTAATACACAACAATAACATTACAGGTTTACAAAACAGGATAGAAACTTGACAATGGTTGCAATATTGTGTATCGCTATCTTCAAAATAGTTGCTTACATCAACAGATATAGACCTGTAAAATTGATCTAATCATATGAGTATCAATTGTTCTTTATCCATAACGAACACATTCAGCAGTGTGTTCGTTGTAGTTATCTTACATATACATATATACAGATTTATATCTTTTCCTTTTCCCTTCCCTCTTTCCCCTTTTCCCCTCCAAATTACCTTTGCTCTTCGAGTTGTTTTCTACCCTTACCTAGTATTTATTATAGATTTTGGATCATATATATTTTTTCCATTTCTTACACTAGGGAGACAATATGGTATTTACACATGTGGGTTTGATTTATCTCACTTATGAGTATGGTCTCAAGTCATGACCATTTACTTATAAAAGTCTCAATGCAATCTTTCTTAATAGCTGAGTAGTACTCCGTTGTATAAAAATACATCTTTTTTATCCATTCTTTGATTGATGGGCACTTGGGTTGTTTCCAAGATCTGGCTATTACAAATCGGGTTGCTATAAACATGGGTGCACAGATATCAGTGTGGTATGATGTTTTCAATTCTTCTGGGAAAATGTCCAGAAGTGGGATAGCTGGGTTGAATGGGATGTCTAATCCTAGTTTCTTGAGGAATCTCCACACTGACTTCCACAGTGGTTGCACCAGCCTACACTCCCACCAACAGTGGAGAACAGTTCCTTTTTCCCCACAACCCCTCCAGCATTTGTTGTTGGTTGATTTTTTAATCTTGGCCATTCTTTCTAGAGTGAAGTAATTCACATTCTGAAAGAAAACAACTTTCAACACAGATTGATGTACCCTGCAAAACTATCCTTAAAAATTGATGGAGAAATAAGATACTTTCATGACAAAGAAGAACTGAGACCATTTACATTGATTGATATAACTGATATGTACTGACTCATCCCTGTCATGATATCTTTCTGTTGTTCGTTTTCTACATTTTCTGTTTAATTATTTGCCCTGCTTAGTGGTTTCTTTTTGTTGTTGTTCTTAAGATTATAGCTGTCTTTGTCTCTTTCTAGAGTGTCTTTCAATACTCTTTGTAGTGTTGGTTTGGTGGCCATAAATTTATTCAGTTCTTCTTTGTCATGAAAGTATCTTATTCCTCCATCAATTTTTAAGGATAGTTTTGCAGGGTACATCAATCTGGGTTGAAAGTTGTTTTCTTTCAGAATTTGAAATACTTCACTTCAAGCTCTTCTTAACTTAAAGGTTTGTGTTGAGAAGTCTGCAGTGATTCTGATAGGTTTTCCTTCCTAGGTGATCAGTTTCTTTTCTCTGACAGCTTTTAGTATTTTGTTCTTGAGCTGTATTTATTTATTTATTTATTTTTGGCACTGGGGATCAAACTCACAGCCTCACACCTGCCAGACAGGTGCTTAAGTCACTGAGCCAAACTCCTAGCCCTAGTTTTTTGAGGCAGAGTCGCACTATGTAGCTCAGGCCAGCCTTGTGCTTGCGTTGTAGCCCAAGTAGGCCTCAAACTCACAATGCTCCTTCTACCTCAGCCTCCCGAGTGCTGGGATTGAAGATGTGAGCCACCACGCCCGGCTTTGAGCTGTATTTCTGACACCCTTATTATTATATGTCTGGGTGAAGATTTATTTTGGTTATGGTTAATTGGGGTTCTATATGCTTCAGTTACCTGTATTTCAGATTCTCTTCCCATGTTTGGAAAGTTTTCTGCTATTATTTCTGTGAATAGTTTTCGCAGGTCATTAGTATTGACTCCTGCTTTTTCATTGATGCCTATTAATCTTCTGTTATTTCTCTTGGCATCATCTTGCAGTTGTTGAATTGTTGTTTCTTGGCTCCTTACTATATTTAAGAGATCTTTTCTTTCATGGCCATGATCTCCCATGATGTCTTCAAGATCTGAGATTCTATCTTCAGCTTCATTTAAGCGGTTTTTCAAACTTTCCAAGGAATTTTTCATTTCCTGCATTTCCCTTTGAATTTGTTTCATGCATTCTGTCTTTGTCTTATATTGTTCATTCAAAGTTTCGATCATTTTCTTAAGTTCTTCTATTTTTTTATCTTGCTCTTCTTTAGATACACACATTTCTTTAATAATGATTCTCATTTCATTTTTTAGCTGAGAGAATATTTCTGATTTGAATTTCTCTATAGCTTCATTGAGCTGTTTCTTTACTGCATTTTCTATCATTTCAGAAAGTTCAGTTGTGTGATTCCCAGTGTCTTCCATTTCAGTATCTCTTGGGTTTGTTCTCAGTGGGCTGGGGGATTGAGACTGCCTCTTGGTCTTTTGTTTTATCATTTTCTTCTAGAACCTGTGTGGCTCTGTGTCCTGTGAGGCTGACCAGGCGTTTGCCTGGTGGGTTGCACTGGGTCAAGGGACCCAGTAGAGCTGGATCCTGTGCGCAGCTAGTGAGGGCACCCTCCCAGAGCATGCAGGTGGAGGCTCAACCTTACTGGGTGGGGGCCAAGGCCTCCTTTTCCCAGGGAGCTATGAATCAAAATTTTTCAAAAATTTGAAAATGTGGAGTTCAATCTCATGCAACAAAAATAAAGGATAATTGTGGTATAAATTTCATGAAATATACAGTTTTTTGATAGTATGAACTTTTAATGAAATATTTCATGAATGCTAGTAACATTAAATATTGCCTATATTGGACTGAAAATATATAGACTCTAAATTAGGCTACAAACCCTTAAAGTAGGTAAAACTGACATGCTTGCTGAGCCTTCGCATTTTCCATGCCCAGAATTATTCCAAACCAATCAGTGGACAAAACTAGTGATCACACACCCTTGATCCCATTGTCACACACTTAATCCAAGCATCACAGGCTCAAGATTTGGCCACATCTGATAGACCTTACCTATGACCACATGGGGTTTAGGTAGTACATCTAGACACAATAGTGATATCTAGATAACAATGGTGATATCTACTAAAGAGCATTGGATGCTCTGTTTCTTATCCAGGCAATGTAGATTCTGCACACTGGAGTCTCTTCACTTGAGGACCAAAACGGTTGAGGAACCTGCAGCTTTCTTCCAGAGATACCCATGATCTCCAAACATGAATCACTAAGAGACCCAACAGATAGGAAGGATAAATTTGGGAGTGAAAAAAGACATCAAGGTGTGCAGGGAAGGAGGGATTTGGTGGCTTTGCTCTCAGGAAAGGATTTGGGGATCAGATTATTCCAATGAATACATGATCTGCTCTTTTATCAGTTAAAAAATTCTTTAAAATCAGTGGTCCAGGTCATGAACACCACATAGAGCATGGAAGAGTAAAAGCAGTCACTTCAGCGGTGTCACCCCAGTCTTTCCATGGTGAACAGCACAACAGAATCCATAGTCTTTGTAAAACTTTTATTGCTCTCTTAGCCAGTCACACACAGAGGAAAAAGAGCAATTTTCAGAACAAAAAGTGTCAGTGTAAGAAAACAGAGGAGTCAGAAGAATGCAACAGACAGCACTTGTGAGGTGTTTGAGGGAATTTAGATTGGTGTTCCTGCTTATGGAAAACCACAGAGACTTTTCTCCCAAATTAAAAAGGTATATTGCTGGAGATTGATTCAGCAATCAAGGGTCCTGATATATAACTAAAGGAATGAAAATATGGATCTCAAAGAGATATCTTTATTTTAATGTCATTATGAGACAATTTACAAAAACATACATAAAGAAGCCATTTAAGTGTTAAATGAAGGAGAGATGACGAGGAAAATTTGTCGTAATGTACGAACAAGTAATAAACAGCCTTAGAAGAAAAGCAAACCCTGTAAAAGAGAAAGACATAATATAATTCAAAGCCATTACACTAAGCAAAATAATGCAGGCACAGAATTAAAAAAATTCTGGGTGACCTCACATGGATGCAGAATATTCAATGATCAAATGTACAGAATTGGAGAAAACACTGTTTTCACGGAGATGGAGGGTAAGTGAAAACAAGAGGCCTTATTGATGATGAGAAAGATATCCAATAAAATTTGTAAAGAATATTGAATGTTAGATGATTAGGAACACCACACTGTGTAAGTGTGGTGTCCATGATGGGAGATTTTATGTGCTATTATTACAGGAGGAAGAAGAGCAAAACACATAGGTGAACACAGGTCAAGAAGGATCTATTAGAGGTGATACATAATTTTTGACATAGATTTTGGTGTCTGAAAGTGTCTTTAATACCAACCGTGTAATGATTACACACTTCAATGAGCTCTTCATGTCAAGGATGTAGGAGGGAGCAGACACGAAAGGAGCAGAAGGTTTGCAAGATGTGAAGTATCTGAGTACAGCAATGATCTCTGGTAATGCACATCACAAAACTGTGAGGTTTTCGTTGAACAGGAATATGAATTCAAAGATAGTTCATGCACTCTGTGGGAAACATTTGTTACCAAAGTAAACATTTATTGTATTTCTCTTTTGTCCACAGGTCTAAATTGAGCTTCTCTACTTACACTGACAATCTTACAGATCGTTTCCAATTTTAATGGCATTGATTTTCAAGATGGTGTCACATGTGTACTTCTTTCAAAGTGCATCCAACTAGGGAAATTACAACATTCAGATCTTGAATGATAGTCATGCCACAGTAGAGTAGCTCAAAAGTCAATGATTGTGTTCCCCAGCTCTTGGATTTTTCTCAGGACTATATTTTGTTTTGTAGTACTGATGATTGAAGCCAAGACCTTACATGTGCCAAGCAAAGTGGCTACCATTGAGGTACATCTCAAAACTGTGGACAAAACATTTAGATTAAAACAAGATCTTTTTTTAGGTTAAAGATAAGAAATCAATAAAAGACAATGGTGCAAACTTTCAAAACAAGATTGTAGGAGACTAAAAATGGTTAGTGCATTGCATATTGTTATCTTCAATGTAGTTGCTCATAATACAATGTATAGGCATGAAAAATTGATCAGACAATTTAGGTACAAATCTTTCTTTTCAAAACTCTTTTTAAAAAACTAATAAGCACAGATAGCTGTCTTAAAGTATGATGACTTTTTTTAAGTGAAAAAAGCACAGAAATCCCAAACAAACAAATAAAATTGTTGACAACAATATCAAAAGCAACAATGAATACAAGAGTGATACAAGATTTTAAAATAAGATGATAGGAATTTAACAATGGGTTTTATATTGCCTCTTGTTAGCCTCAAAACAGTTGCTCAGGTTACCAGACACAGGCATGAAAAATTGATCGAAAAATATGATTTCCCTTTGAACAGTTTCTTTCCCTTTCACCATATCTACTGTAACTTTTGGATCTTACTTATTTGAAGTTTCTTACCCCAACAAGACAATACGATGTTTACGCATGTGAGTCTGATTTATTTCACTTATGAGTATGGTTTCTAGTTGCATCCATTGACCTATAAAAGTCTCTAGTCCATCATTCTTTGTAGCTGAGTAGTACTCCATTGTATAAAAATAACACATCTTTGTATCCATTCCTCAGTTGATGGGCATTTGGGTTGTTTCCAAAATCTAGCTATTACAAATTGTGCAGCTAAAAACATGGGTGTAGATATATTGCTATGGTATGATGTTTTCAAGTTTTCTGGGAAAATATCCAGGAGGGGAATAGCTGGATTGAATGGAACCTCTAATCTTAATTTTTGGAGGAATCGCCACACTGATTTCCATAGTAGTTTTAAATAGCAAATAAATACAAGAAAAAATATTTAACATCACTGTTCATTCAAGAAATGCAAATTAAAACAACACTGAGATATCATCTCACTCCAGAAACAATGGCCAAGATCAATAAATCAACATATAACAAATGCTACAGGGACTGTGGAGAAAAAGAAACACACATTTTTGATAGGAGTGCAGACTGGTAATCATGAATTTTTAAAACAATTATTTCAATATAATAGTCATGAGATTGCACTTGTATGAATTAAAAACCTGGATCTTGCAGTAATTATAGATGCACATGTATTTCACTGACAAAAGTAACTTAAAATTTATAATTCACTGAGACTGGTAAACAAAAACATTCCACACAGAAAAAAAGGAATCCACAGACACAAAGGAAAAACACTGAGAAACAGGCAGAAACAAAAGAACTGAATAAGGAAATCAAACACTTTCAAGTGTAAAATAAAGCCATATTAATCATAAACATTAAAAACATTTCCTTTCAATCGCTGTGAATTACCACTCATTATAAAAATATCTTTAGCTGTCATTTCACATCTACCTCTACAATAGCAATGGCTCAGAATTGCGGTTGGTCTTTGTGATGTAAGAGTGTATGCAATACTGAAGACAAGAAAAGACTGATTCACATGTCTGATGAGGTGAAGTACATGTTCACTTCTTACATATGGGCCTGCATACACACTGTTCATGAGTCATTAAAATAAAGGGACTAATAGTTGGGAAACAAACATGGGTTAAGGAAGCAGTTTTAACCAGCCACCAAGCAGATATGTCATAAAGAGAAAACCAGACAGTCATGATGGAAGACAGGGCATAGAAGAATACGAAGACACAGACCAGGATGAGGATTCTTTGAGAAGCTCTGTTCTCAGGGGAAGATCCTGATGAGATGTTGGGACTGTGAATGTGCTGCATTCGCTGCTTGTGCCTGTACAGAATGAAAACCATGGAGCCACTGCTCCAGATCATAAGTTTCAAGCACAAAATATCATGTGATAATGTCAGTGATGCTAATATGGAGTTTTTGTCTTTGCTAGAAATTGTAGCTGAACAGTACTGAAAATCTATAATTGTGATGTTTTTGTTGTTACTTTTGTCACTCACAAGCATAGGAACTCTGATGTTTGCCAGCACGTGCAGGATCCAGCAAATGATGGGACAGGGCCTAATGCACTTTAGGGCTCTCACTTTCAGCTCTGCCCACCTGGAGCTCCTGGGGCTGATGGTGATGGCCTGGAAGACACTCAGGAGGCAGGTGCTGCTGAAAGACACACCTTTGCCTACTGTTAGAACATAGAAAACTAGTTTGCATCCAAAATTATTAATGAAATCTTCCATCCCAATAGCTGCCATGGTCTCTGGGATTCCTCGGGAGAGAATGACCAAGAGGTTGGCCACTGTCAGGTGCCTGAGAATAAAATCTGTTGGTCTGCTCCTGAGTCCACTGAAGTAAAGGAAGACAGAATGCCATAAAACTGAGAGATTTCCCAGGCTCCCAATGACAATGGGGAAAAGGAAGAGGATTACAAATTTCAGATCCCTAGATGTCATTCTTCTATTGTGCAAGATTCATAGCAAATTCTAAAATGTAGGATTCTAAACAGAAACATATGCTGTAGTGAAAAAATTTCATATAAAATGAATTCAAAATTTTTCACATTTTTATTCCTTAAAATGTAATTTGAACTATATATTTTGTGTTTTTAAATCTTAAATGCTCCTTTTCACTATACTGCATTTTAAATGTATGGAATATTGTGTTTCATGGCTTATGAATACTTACATCCTTAGGCCTCACAGCATGATGGGTGAGGCACTAATTGTGTCTGCCTTTAAGCAAAAACATGTTCAGTGAAGAGAAAGTATTTGACTCATCTAAATGTCAAGAAGATACTTAGACCTGTGAGCCAGAATTCAGTGTAAACATTATGTTTTTTCGTGTGCTTTTATGACAGAGTCAGAGTGCTGGTAATTTTAGAAGTCACATGTTTCATTTGTCATATTTGAAACCTTCCTATAGAAATGTTTGACTGCGTTAATTCCCATTCTGTATAAATGTTTTATTTATACCACACAACCTCTCCTATGGGAATATTCACAAGTCTTTTAAATTAATAATGGAAAGAATAGTCTCTTAAACTCAGTTTGGATTTAATGAACATGAATCAATGTTAGAATAGCAATAAAGTTTTTGCTAATATCATTTAACATAGAAATTGCATAATGTATTGATTTTGTTCTCTAAAATAATGTGGTAGCTAATAAATTTAAGTCATAGAAACAGAATAAACCTTCATTCGATAGCTTACTATTTTTTCTTAATTTAGAAAAATAAAGTAGTAAAATGTCATTTGAAAATGATACTAAACACATCATGTGTGACAAATACAATTTCAGGTCTTCTTACCACGTGCATAAAAATGGCCCACAAGACATGTAATCACAAAATGACCTTAAACTTTTAAATATGGCAAGTGGAAAGAGACACGTTTGAATCAGAAACACATTGGCTTCCTTAATTTCTCTGCAGTTTAATTACTCAACAATTAAATTAAATTTTTATGAAAATCACCTTCCCAAATGACAAAAGAAAAATTGTCCAACATGTATTTTCATATACTGTCTACAAATATTTTCAAAGGGATCTAGAAATCATTTCTATTTGTTACCTCAATCCCAGTGACAGAAAAGTCATTATCAAACAGAAATTGTCAGTTGAACGTATTGGTTATATGGAAAAATGTTGGCTCAGCTTTCTCTAGCACCCTCATTATAACAAACAAGAACTTTTACTGAATCAAGAATGCAAGTGATATAAGTTCCTCTATGATTTCTACACAGCACACTGAACAGCACACTGATTTCCTGATTGCAATCTTATAGATCTTCTAACTGAAGCCACATTACTGCTTACAGCAGTATTGACAGCCATCTTTCACATGGGGAGCAGTTAGACGCTGGTGAGGGGCTCAGACCTCCTGTCTCTGTTCGCAGCTCAACCTGGGCCTCAGGAGTTCTCCTTCCTCCTTATGCTTCTCTATCACACCAGATGACTTGCTTTCCCAGAACTGGCAACTCACCCAAACACAGAGCCTGAATCAGTTCATTCTCTCACAGCCTCTGTTTCACAGACTAGAACAGAAAATACCCACCTAGCACCTACCTGCTTCAGGAGCAGCAGGCCGAGATGGTAATCATGAAACCTCCTGCTTGTGTGGGAGGGGGATGGCCAGACCCCAAGATATGGGTGATGGTTGTGTGACCTCAACTCCCCCTGAAATGCAATTACCACTTTGTCTGTCATTTTCATGACAGTGCGTGTTCATGCAGTAGAGACAACTGCAAGAAATAACTAAAGAAACAAATAAGTTCTTCCCAAGTCCCAATTCCCAGAAACAATTAGAAGTTTCTGTGGCATCTCCACGCAGAGAGTTTGAATGCTTTGGAGAACCCTTCCCCAACAGGTACAGGAGCAAGGTCCCATAGGGTGCAAGGAGAAAACTTCTGTGTCTGAAAGAAGAAACTTCAGTGAAGCCAGTGTATTTCCCCCAATCATAGCTGATGCACAAATATATGCACATATGTGTGTATTTCCATAAACATATTGGCTCAAAATACTTAAACATAGAAATTCTATATAATGATAGATATAGAATTATACACTTAGGATATGCATATTTGTGTGTTGGAGAACAGTTAAATATGATTTTTGATATTTTAAAAAATACAACAAATGCAACACTGTTAGGGATCCTAATTACCATGATGTAGAGTATTTCCCTAAAACTCAGTACTACCTGAGAGAAGATCTACTCAATGCACCCCAGGCCTTAGTCACCACGGCCAGCATTCTGCTTTTCTGAGGGCACCTGGTTTATGGTCCACACATACATGAAATCCTGTAGTATTTCTTCCTTTGTGCCTGGATAATTTCTCTTACTATATAATTGTCACTTTTTATGTATCGTATTCACAACGATGGGTTCTCTTTTTTAAGATGAAGTAGGTTTTTTGCTTTACTTTATTTGTTTTTGTTTGTTTTTGAAGGAGGATTTCACTGTGTATTGAAGGCAGACATTAAACTCTCTATGGTGCCCAGGCTGGCCTTGAAATCAAGGTGATCCTTCTGCCTCAGCCTTCTGAGTACTGGAATTTCAGGCAAGATCCACCACACCCAGATTGTTGAAGTAGTTTTTCAATGCACATCCATATTACATTTTCTGTATTCATTCATCCATTGATGGTTAATACATTAGATTACATATCCTAAGCATTTTGAACAATGCTATAAGAATCAGGAAAGTGTAGCTATCACTTCAACATACTGATTTAATCTCCTCTAGACATACACTCAGCAGGCTTGAAAGGGTATACGTTAATTTTATTTTTAATCTCTTCAGGAATCTCCCTCCTATTTTCCACAATGGCAAAAACAATTTACATTTCCACCAATAGTGTCTGAAGATTCACGTTTTTCTATAGCCCAGCCTCTCAAGAGCCCTTCCAACAGGTGTAATGTGGTATGTTACTGAGGCTTGAATTTACATTTCCTAAAGATTTTTTACTTTAAACACTGTTTCATATACCAGTTGATCAAGTTTTTCTCTGGGAAATGTCTATTCAGCACTATGCCAAGTTTTGGAAGGTAAAAATTAATAGCATATTATTTATTCTTTATTTTACTCTTCTGATTTTTGTCTTTCACTTATATATGTTTGCAGGACATAATGATTGCGTTCTTCCTGGGGAGTAGCTGGTACATGTGCATTTCTTACAATGACCAGCTTCATAAAAGCAGACAATCTGTCATGAAAGAATTCCACAATTGATGAAAACAACAAAAAAAATTCATAAGAAGTGTACTAAACAATTATCAATATGGGCTTCAGCAAAAAAGAAGAAACTACCTTGTAGGCCAAATAGGCTGATATATTGAAAGAGCTGAATGACAAATCTCCCAATGAAAAACACTTTATGTGGAAAAACTGTTATTCATTAATGAAAGAGAAATTCTCACATAATGAATGATAAATGAAAATTGAGAATTTTATACACTAATTATGAAAATAGAGACTGATATTTTTGAATATTTTCATAAACTTTATGATTTGCATCTCAATGAACTAGAATAAAATTATAAATCATTACATTGGAAAAATTTTTAGAAGACTTATGGTTTTGTGACAAATTTCATAAAGGTAGCAATTATGCCTGCTAACTTCATCAATTTTAAATTTGAGCCTACTTGGTATCCGGGCAATGTCCACATGCTGAGTGGCGAGCACTGAAGACCTGCACAGTGATCTCTACTTAGCAGCAAAGGCTCGACACATAGTTTGGAACCTGATAGGGACCCACCCATCATCCCCAAACATTTGGGACCTTTGAAAAGAGGCTCTGGTCCAGGCAGAGCCCCACCAAGCAACTCCAAGTACCTGACCAATGTCTATGCACTGAGTTGCACACACTGAAGGCATGCACAGCAAAATCTACCTAGTGGTGCAGCATTGGCACATCACTCAGAACATAGTAGGGTCCCGCCCAGCATCCCTAAACATCTAGGGATCTTTGAGAAGTGTCTTGGGTCCTGGCTGGGCACCACCCAGTGTCACTGAGTGTCAGGGGAACCGCCTGTGCTGAGTGGCACGAACTCAAGGCCTGCACACTGAACTCCAGCTAGCTGTGCAGCCTTATCACCTTGATTAGAACCTGTTAGAGCCCTGCCTAGTGACCCCAAGCAGCCAGGGAGCTTTGGTGTGCTGTGTACTATGAGCTGAAGTCCTGCACAGTGTACTCCATCTAGCTGTTCGGTCTTGGTATGACACCCAGAACTTGGTAGAGTTCAGCCCAGCAAACTCAAGCAGCTGGGGAGCTTTGGATTGCCACGTGGGGTGTGCTAACGGTGTGTCCAGCATACTCCCCCCATTTGAGGGGCCTTTGAGTACCACTAGGAGCCTGGGGCATACAGGCAAATGACAAAATGAAAGAACAAAATGCAATCTGAATCCTCCAGCCATTCCCAAACAAGCCTAGGAGACATGGACATAGAAGAAAGTCTAAGACATACACCTGAAACTTCTGAATGGTAGCAACTGAAGAAAACAAGCAACTCCATGAAGCTGTAAAGAAAATCAGATCAGAAATAATCTCCCAGACAAAAGAAGAAATTATAAACATAATAAAAGAAATGTTGAACACATCTAAAGAAGACATCGCTAAAAAAATTGAGGAACACTGCAAAAAGATGGAAACAATGAATGAACAATTTAAGAAAGAAATAGAAGGCATTAAGCAGATTCAAAGAGATATCCAAGAAATCAAAACTTCCATTCAAAGCAGGCAAAACCACCTCAGTGAATGTGAAGACAGACTTTCAGACCTCTGAGACAAGATTGCAGGTAGTGAAGAGGAAAGGAAAGATCTTTTAATAATAACAAGGGGTCAAGAAATAACAATTCAACCGGTGTAAGATGATGCAAAGAAAAACAATATGATTGATAGGTGTGAATGAAAAAGAAGGTGACAACACAAATGATATCAAAAGACTACTTACAGAAATAGCTGAAAATTTCCTGAACATGGGAAAGGAAACTGACATACAGATAACTGAAACATATAGAACTCCAATTAGCCATAACCAAAATAAATCTACACACAGATATATAATAATCAACATCCCAGAAATTCAGCATAAGAACAGAATATTAAAAACTGTTAGAGAAAAGACTGATTACCTATAAGGAAAGTCCATCAGTATCACAGCAGACTTCTCGACACAAATAATGAAGTCAAGAAGCGGATGGAATGAAGTTTTTCAAATTCTAAAGGAAAATGACTTGCAACCCAGATTGATGTACCCTGAAAAACTATCCCTCAAAATTGATGGAGAATAAGATACTTCCATGACAAAGAACAGCTGAAGAGCTTCACAATCACCAAACCAACCCTGCAAAGAATACTGAAAGTTATTCTAGATAGACATAAAAATAACTACGACCCCAAGACACCAACAGAAAAAAACCACTAAGCAGGGGAAACAATTAAACAGAGGGAAAAGGTAAAGAACCAAGAGCAGAAAGATAACATGACAAAAATGAGCCTATATATATCCAGTTATAACAATTAATGTAAATGGCCTCAATTCACCAGTTGAAACAGACTGGCTGAATGAATCAAGAAACAACATCCAATGATGTGCTATACACAAGGAACCCATCTAACCCAAAGGAAATTCACAGACTAAGAGTCAAAGGATGGAAAACAATAGTTCATGCAACAAGAAGCCCCCCCCAAAAAAAGCCGGGGTAGCTTTCTCTTTGCAGACAATGTGAACTTCGAACCACGAATGATCAAAAGAGATAAAGAAGGTCACTACATACTAGTTAGGGGAAAACTTCAAGAGGAAGAGATGACAATCTTAAATATATATGGAGCAAACATGGAAGCACCCAGCTATATAAAACAAATGTTAATAGAAATGAAAAATCAAATAAGCAATAACACAATTATAATGGGGAACCTTAACACTCTATTGGCATGAAAAGACAGGTAAACTAGACAGAAAATCAGCAAAAAAATAAAAAATAAAATAAAAGAATTTAATCAAGCTTGTGAATGAATGGACTTAGTTAACGTGTACAGAGTGTTCCTACAAACAACATCAGAATATACACTCTTCTCAGCTGCACATGGGACATTCTCTAAAATAGATCATATACTAGCCCATAAAGCATGCTTAAGTAAATGCAAAAGAATCAAATTATCCCATTCATATTATCTGATCATAGTGCCATAAAACTGGAAATTAATGACCAAAGAAACTACAAAAACTCCATAAACACATGGAAGTTAAATAATACAGTCCTGAACAATCAATAGGTCACAGAGGAAATTAAAGAAGAAATTAAACTATATCTACAAGCAAACAAAAATACAAACACAACTTACTGGAACCTGTGGGATGCAATGAAAGCAGCGCTCAGGGGGAAATTTATTGTGATGAATTCCCACATCAGGAAAACAGAATGAACACAAATAAGCAACCTAATGCTACAAGTCAAACATCTAGAAAAAGAAGAGCAAGTCAAGCCCAAAGCCAAAACAAGGGAGGAAATTATAAAGATCAGAGCAGAAATTAATGCAATAGAGACTAAGAAAACACTACAAAGAATTAATGAATCAAAGAGCCAGGGGACTGGCTCAGCAGCACAAGCATATGCCTGGCAAGCGTGAGGACGCACATTCTATCTCTGGTACCAAAAAAAAAAAAAAAAGAATTAACGAATCGAAGAGGTGGTACTTTGGAAGAATAAATAAAATTGATAACCCCTAGCCAACCTTATTTTAAAAAGGAAAGAAAAAATTCAAATACATGCAATAAGAAATGAGAAGTGTGAAATTACTACGGACCCTGTGGAAATACAGGGGATCAGCAATACCTACTTTGAAAACCTTTACTCTCATAGCTTTGATAACACCGAATGGACAGATTTCTAGAAACATATGACTTAATAAAGCTGGATCAAGAAGATGTAAAACTACTGAATAACCAATTTTAGCAAATGAAATTGAAAATCTCACTAGAACCTTACCAACAAAGGAAAGCTCAGGTCCTGATGGATTCCCTGCTGAATTCTACAAGAAATTCAAGGAAGACATAATGTCAACACTCCTCAAACTCTTCAATGAAATTGAAAGGGAAGCAATTCTCCCTAACTCATTCCTGGAAGCAAGTATTATTCTAATACCAAAACTAGATAAAGACTCAGCCATAAAAGAAAGTTACAGGCCAATCTCCCTAATGAATATAGATGCAAAAAAAAAATCCTCAATAAAATACTGGCAAGCAGAATGCAGCAAGTCATCAAGAAGATTATACAGCATGACCAAGTGAGATTCATCCCAGGCATGCAGGGATGGTTCAACTCATGCAAATCAATAAATGTAATACACCATATCAATAGAACCAAAGAAAAGAATCACATGATCATCTTAATAGATGCAAAGTTTTTGATAAAATCCAACACTCATTCATGATAAGAACCTTACAGAAAATCAGAATAAATGGTCTCTACCTCGATCTGATAAAAACCATCTATGACTAACCAATAGCCAGCATCGTATTCAATGGTCAAAAATTGAAAGCTTTTACTCGAAAATCAGGAACAAGACAAGGCTGTCCACTATCACCACTCCTATTCAATATAGTTCTGGGAACATTAGCCAGAGCAATCAGACAAGAGAGAAATAAAAGGAATAAGGATAGGAAAGGAAGAAGTTAAATTATCATCATTTGCAGATGCCATGATACTCTACAAAGAAGACTCCCAAAACTCCACTGAAAGACACCTAGATGTAATAACCAAATTCAGTAATGTAGCTGGATACAAAGTCAACACTCAAAAATCAACAACATTCCTGTACACAAGCAACAAACTCATTGACAGAGAAATAAGAGAAACCACACCCTTCATGATAGCATCCAAAAAAATGAAATACTTAGGAATCAGTCTAAGAAAGGAACTAAAAGAATTATTCAATGAAAGTTACAGTACTCTGAAAAAACAAATTGAAGAGGACCTCAGAATATAGAAAGACATTCCTCGTTCATGGATAAGAACAAACACTGGGAAAATTGCTATTCTCCCAAAATTGTTACACAGATCTAATGCAATTCCAACCAAAATATCATTAACATACCTCACAGATCTAGAGAAAATATTCCTAAAATTCATCTGGAACCAGAAAAGACCTAGAATAGCAAAGGCAATTCTGGGCAACAAAGCCAACGCAGGAGGCATCACAATCTCTGACTTGAAGTAGTACTGCAAAGCTCCTGCAATAAAATCAGCATGGGACTGGAATACAAACAGACCTGAAGATCAATGGAATAGATTAGAAGATACAGCCACAACTACAAACACACCACTCCAACTTATATTTGTCAAAGGGGCCAAACATACATGTTCACTGGAAGAAACATAACCTCTTTAATAAGTGCTGCTGGAAAAACTGGTTTTCCATATGCCGGAAATAAACCCATGCCTATCAACATTCACTAAGTTAAAGTCAAAATGGATCAAAGATCTGAATATGAAAACAGAAACACTAAATCTTCTGGAAGACAAATAGGTAGAACTCTTGAAGACATAGGAGTAGGCAGAGAATTCATAAACAAAAATCAAACCACATCGGATATATTTCCCAGAATCAACAAGTGGGATCTTGTCTTATTAAAAAGTTTTTGCATGTTAAAAGAAATCTCCAACAGAGTGAAAAGAAAACTCATGAATTGAGAAAAAATACTTAGTCAACTGTCCCTCAGACAGAGGACTTCTGTCTAGAACATATAAGGAATTAAAAGAAGTCAGGCCCCCAAAATTCAAAGACCCAATCCAAAAATGGGTATCTGAGATGAATACACACTTCTCAACTAAAGAAATACAAATGGCAAATAAATACATGAAAAAACGTTCCACATCATCAGTCATTAGAAAGACGAAAATTAAAACAACACTGAGATTCCATGCCAATCCAGAAAGAGTGGCCAAGATCAAGAAAACCACCAATATCAAATGCTGGAAAGGCTGTGGGGAGAAAGGAACTCTTCTGCATTGTTGGTGGGAGGGTAGACTGATGCAACCACTGTGGAAATCAGTCTGGAGGTTCCTCAAAAATCTGGGACTGGAAGTCCCATTTGACCCAGCTATTCTGCTTTTAGGCAATTTCCCAGAAGAACTGCAAATATCGTACCTCAGCTGTATGTGTGCACCCATGCTCATAGCAGCACAATTTGTAATAGTTAAATTGTGGAAACCAGCCAAATGCCCATCAAACGAAGAATGGATAAAAAAGAGGTGATATTTTTATACAATGAGGTATAAAAACGGATGACATTGAGGCTTTTATAGGTAAATGGATGTGACTTGAGACCATACTCACGTTAAATAAATCAAACTCACATGTGTAAATACTGTATTGTCTCCCTAGTGTTAGAAATTGAAACAGTAAATAAGATACAAAATCTTCAATAAATACTGTGAAATGTAAGAGACTGCTCAAAGGGGAAAAATAATTCATGAAAAAGGAGAAAAGAAGGAAGGGAAAAGAAAGAAGATATAAATTTGTATATATACAGTTAAGATAACTAAGATGATTGTACTACTGAATCTATTAGTTCTTGAAACAAAACAGTTAACATTCCTAGGATTAGATCAATTTTACATGCTATATCTGGTAATGTGAGTAACTCTTTTGAAGAGAACTATGCAAAATAACAACCTTTGTTATTTTTCCACCACCTTGTTTTGAAAGCCTCCATTGTTATTGGTTTATGTTCTTTGTTATTGTTATTTATTTGTCTCTTTTGCTTCTTGTTTTTCTTGTATTTTCTTTTGTTTCATTTTGTTTTATTTTTCCTTTTAACACAGAAAGGATAAGCTTATACATGCCTAGAACTTCTAAAGAGTTTGCAAGAATTGATTTTATTATGTGTGATGGTATGAACAGCTACCTTGAAGAAAACAAGACATTATGGTAGCTATTGCTAATTTCCTATAAATGTCAGTTGAAGTTCAGTAATGCTTTTATTCTTTGTTTTAACTGGTTTTAGTCTGTTTTCTATTATTTGATTTCAATATGTGTGAAGGTATGGACAGATATAGTCATTGTTGATTTCCTATTGTCTAGTTTTGAAGGCCAGTAATGCTTTCATTCTTTTGTTTTGATTGGTTTTATACTATTTTGTTTTGTTTGAATTTATTGTGTGTGAAGGTATGGATAACTATTTCCAAGAAAACCAGAGACATTATGATAGCCACTGTTCATTTCCTGTTGTCTTGTTTTGAAGTCTTGTGCTGTTTACATTGTTCTGTTCTCATCTGCTTTGTTCTCTTTTCTTTTGTTTTGTTTATTCTCTTGAAAATAAAAAAGCCAAGAGAAAAAAATAAAATTTAGTTTTTTATTCTTCAACATATTTTGCTCACAACAATGGCAATTACATAAAGATGCAAATGCATAACAAATATTAAAGATGAAATTTTAGTATTCAGCAATACCTTCTATGATTGTGTAAGGCAACGTGTGTATTTTTCCAAGTAGGTTACTCTAATTCAAATAGAGGTTTCACGAATTCTTCAGTGAGTTATGTATCACATCTTTGTGGTTCAGTTCTAGAAATTAACAGAAGAAAAATAATGACTAAATCATATTGTCGTGAGGATTAGATTTGTTATCTTTATGTAACACATTGCTGACAGTAGCCCATACAATGTATGGAAATTGTTTTTGGTCTTTTTGAGACAGGGTCTCTCTTTGCAGTTCAGGCTGGCCTTCAGCTCACTTTGTAGCCCAGGCTACTCTCAAACTTGCAATGATCCTCTTTCCTCAAATGCTGGGATTACAGGGGTGCACCATCACACCTGGCTTTTTTATGGAAGCTTGAAAGGAATTCCAAAGTTGGAAAGTATCAGAAAAAAGAAAATTCAATTAAGAAATAATAATATAAGGAGAATTTTTAATTCATCAATTAAAAACCATATAAAAGTCATGTGTCCACTACGTAAGAATACACATAATACCATAGAAAAGGATAGATGGCCTCTACAAATGTAAATACTGGATTAGACTTTTCCTGATTGTCATTGTAATTTCTCTTGGGTATTTCTCTTTTAACTCAGTATTCGTAATTTTACTTCAGTGGATATGAGTCAAGGTCCACAGTTTGGACTCTGAGGCTCATAACCATGGTCAACTTCTTGATCATTCTCCACAGAGCATCCCAGAAACCATGGTGGCTTCTTGGGTAGAAGACTCCTCAGAGATATTGAATGCAAACTGGTTTTCTGTTTTCACAGTGTAAGAAATGGTGTGTTCCTGGGCACCACCTGCCTCCTGAGTGCCTTCCAGGCCATGACCCTCAGTCCCAGGAACTTCAAGTGGGCAGAGTTTAAAACAATATCCCCCAGAAAGATGAGCATCCCCAACTGTCTTCTGCTGGGTCCAGTACACCCTGCTGAATCTCACTTTATCTGTGAATGTAACTGCACATGTAAAAATAAAAATATCACAAATAAAGTAGACTTTGCATACTGTTCTGCTACAGATTATTAGAAAGTTTTATATTCAGAAATGACACCATTATTCCCTATCAGGGATGCTCTATGTGTAGGACTCATGATGTTTTCAGCAGCTCCATGATTTTCATTCTGTATAGGCACAAGTGAGTTGAACACACTTACAGGACCTGCATCACCTCTAGATGCTCCACTGTGACAAGAGCCATCCACAGTATCCTTGTCCCATTGTTCATGTGTGTGAATTTGTGCACCATCACCTGCCCCATGTGTGTTTGGCTGCTTTTCATCTGTCCAGCTTCTCAGTTTTCACTGTTGCTGCCTTACTGAATTGCTGTTTCCCAACTCTCTGCTCCTTTGTGCGCATGGGTTGTGATCCCAATGTGTCTATGTTCTGCTGCATTTATTTTAGAAGGAGCATGCACTCGGCTAAACTCTTACATTGTCTTTTTTTGTACTTGCTTTTGAGTCATTTATTCACTCAAGCCCCGCCAAAGTTTTTCAAAATGCAGAGGACCAGGGCTTTTCTATCCATGCTGCTTCCTAAATCTCCTCTTCCTGTTTTGACAAAATCAAGCCCCCATCCAACTCATCTGCTTCCTGCAGTGCCTGAAATGTTTTTGTCATTGACATCCTCAACCTTCCTCTGGTTTATACCCAGTACTTTTTTAATGCTCAGCATGATGAGACTTTTATACTCCATTAGTTAGATCTGATCATCCTTTTATATGCCACCCACGTATTGAAACTCAATAAAACTCTCCTAGATGTGTATCATCTTTCACCTCCATAATCAGTATAATAAGAATACTTCAGAATACCTACCGGGCATACTTTCTAGTAACAAAATCAAAATGAAACCTGAAATATGAGCTAAGCAAAGATGAAGTGTAAGAACTTTTAAACTTTGTAAGATCAACACTACGAGAGATCAATTGGGGGAATCTGTGCTGTCTTTCCTGCTCCTTTTTTGGTGGATATGAGGTGGGTCTCACAATTAGCCCTGGGTACGCTTGTGATCTAACCTCCCTTCATTTCCAAAGTTCAGTCTTCTGACCACTGTCTCTGTGAGATGGTGCCTTAGCTGACCTGAATTCCACAACAACTCTGTCTGTGTTCTGTGCGTCTGGGGCAGCCTGTAACCTTTGTGCTTTAAAAATATATACTAAAATTTAAAACTTTAACATATTCTGCAACTGTAATTAATAGAGACTATTCATTATCGAATTTCGTTTAAATATTTGTCATTTTGTTATGTTTCACATCTTCATTATACTTTTTGTATAGATGTATGATGCTCTTTGTGTTTAGAGCTATATTTTAAACTTCATGTTTTGTACCATTTCTACAGAATTCTTCTAATGTATTGGTTGTACATGCATTGAGTCTGCATATGTGCATATATTCGTGGATATGCGTTTGCATGTGTACTTCCGTGTGTGTAGGTAAGTGGGTGTCATCTGTCCAATTTTTCCTGCACTTGAGTTCTGAAAATGGGGATATTACCCTAGGAATCACATATAATGTTTCTATTTGAAGTGATATCCTATCTTGATAAAAGATTGTGTCAGAGTCTCAGAGATTATCTACAACTTTTATATATATTTGAACTTTCATTGACTACTTTATGAATTAAAGGGATATTTGTTAATAAATTTAGCAGCATATGTCTTTTGCAAAACTGTTTACAGGGGAAATGAGAAAATACGTGTATGAAAACTGGAGAACACAAGGAGATGTCAAACAAGAGAAAGTGTGCAAAGAAGGTACTACATACAGAAAAGGGATGAGAGGAAAACCGACAGACAGACAGACAGAGACAGAAGGGAGAGAGAGACAAAGGAAATGGAAAGGAAAGTAAAGGAAGGGAAGCAAAGAGAAGAGCAGAGAAGAGATGAAAAGAGAAGAGGTGGAAAGACAAGACAAGATGGAAAAGATAGAAGGGGAAGGGAGAAAAGAAGGGAGAAGAGAAATGGAGAAGGCAAGGGAAAGGAGGAAGGGAGGAAGAGAGAGGAGAGGCAGTGAGGGGAGGACAAGAGAAGAGAAAAGAACAGAAGAGAGAAGAGACAAAAGAGAAGAGTGAATGGAGAGATACTAGACAAGAAGAAAACCAAGAGTTGGGAAACTAGAGAGGAATCTGTGAGAAAGATAGCTGAGATCATGAAATTTGAAATAGAAAATAATGAGTAAAGAAATGGGAAAAATGGAGTCAGAGAGAAGAATGAGGAAAACAAGAATTCAGGGAAAGATACAGAACAACAAAAGTGGAAAAATATAGTGTGGAAGAGATGAACAGAGACACATGCAGTAACAAGAGAGTGAAGGTGGTGAGGGTGGATGTGCATGTGAAAAACACTAGTATGTTAAGGAAAAAAAAGCAAGGAAAAAGCAGGAAAAGAGTGAAAATTAAGGAGCAAAAACATGTTTTGTTTGAAGATGGAAGAGGAAGTAGCCTGGGACCTAGTGTCCCTGGGATCAGAGGTTGGGAGGAAGTAGATGAAAAGAATATGAGAATAAAGTAAGTACAGGGGAAGCTCCAAACAGAGTGGGCATCAAGACAGAAGGAGACAGAGTGACTGGAAGGAGAGAAGAGGGGGCAAGGAGATGAGAAAGAGGGAGAGTATAGACAATGGACGCTTGGATGGGGATGCGTCCAGAAGCAGGGAAACCAGAGGGGTCAAAGAAGGGTAGAAAGCAGGGAGATAAGAAAAACAGAAGAAAATGTAATATAAAAATCATGAGAGTTGAAAGATACGGATAGAGGAGAAGGAAAAGTTTTGAAAAAATTAGTTAAAATAAGGAAACAGAAACTGTAAGGCGGGAATGACAAAAGACAATATTATTGGCACACAAAAGAGGAATTTAGGGGATTTCTAAAGAAAGTTGCAAAAAAAATGCATTGAAAGACATGGGGGAATATGGAGATAAACAAAACAGCCAGTGAGAAATATTCACAGGGAAAATCGTTAAGAATCTGGAGGGGAAGGCTGTTCCTTTCATTGTAATAGCTATATTTGAGGCACAAAATGTCCTCCTTTTCTGTGTGACTCACATTCTATAAGTTTTGATTTGTTCCACAAGACTGTTATCACATTGGTAAAAAAAAAATTACTGATTTGTGAATTATTTCTGTCCTTTCGTTGTTTAGATATGGATTTTTTTGTTTTGTTTTGGTTATCTGAGCAGTTAGGGATTTTTATTTTACTGTAGAGAATTCTCCATCCACCTGCTACTGGCATGCAGTCTGTCAACTGTACACAGACCATTCTCCAGGAGAGCTGCTAGGTTCAGTCACAGAACAAACCTTAATATCTTTGAGAAATTAAAAGTCCTACAAGTATGTTCTTTGAACAAAGCTATATAGAACTAGAAATCAACAGCAAAAGGAAATTCAGGAATTGTACAAATTCATGGAAATTAAACAAGATGTTACAGAATGGTCAGTGAAAAAACTAAAATGAAAATTTAAAAATGCTCAGAAAAAATGATTATGGAAATACCTATACCAACACTTTTGTGTTGCAGCAAAAACAGGTATTTTCTTGAAATAAACACATACTATATAGCAAAAAATGTCCTTTACTAAAGAATGTAACATTGCAGCTCAGTACCAGAAAGTGTAACAACAGTCTACAAGACACATTCTAGCATTAAATTTAATATATTTATTTGAAACTATTATAAACATATAGGTGAAATACATGAATAATACCTGGAGCACATAAAATATATAAACTATATTTTCAATCCATATGTATATATTATTAAATTTTACTAACATTCATAAAACATTTCATTAAAAATCTGTAATATCAAACAAAGCTGTTCATTTCATTAAATGTATACATCAATTATCTTCCCGTTTCATTTTTGGTGCAGTGGATTAAAACCAGTTAATCCCCAACCTCCACCCCTCCTACAGATATTTTTTATTTTGAGACGAATTTTCACTAAGTCATTCAGTTGCCCAGACTGGGTTCAAACTTGTGATCGCCTTGCTCCAGCCTCCAAGCGTGCTGAGATTGTAAGTGTACATCACAACATCAACCTTGCATTTTCGTTCTGCTAAAATAACGTAAATCAAATGGATCTAAATATAACCTTAAAACTTATGAAAATTAGGCCAGGGGATATAGTTCAGGGGCACAGCACCTGCTTGGCAAGTACAAGGTCGTGAGTTTGATTACTGATACGAAAAAATTATTGAAATTAAAAATAAGGGGAATTAGCAAATTAAACAACTGAATCATAAATAACATGAAACACAGAAAGCATGGTGAGTGTAAAACTGAGTTTCTGAAAAATGAAGAAATGGGTCAGGCAAGCTCATTGCACACATGCCTTCTGAAATTTTGTACAAATGAAATAATATACCATAAATTACATAAAACTGTATTTTCAAAATATAATAATTTTTATTCTACCCTTATTTTCATAAATATACCAAAATTTTTGTGTATCTTAGAAAGCATGATTTTAAAAATGCACTTATGAATTATTTTTCCTTTTAGATTTCAAATATTCACACCTATATCATTCTGACAACAGATATGAGCTTTGGTCAATCAATTATTCCTCATTTTTTTCTTTTTTGTTTGTTTGTTTTTGTTTTTGTTTTTGGTACTGGGGATTTGAATTCACAACCTTGCATTTACCAAGCAAACACTTGAACTGCTGAGCTAAACCCCTGGCTCTACCTCATGGCTTTTATGCTTACCTGATTTATTCAAATTATTAAATGAATGGTACATGTGTAGAAGACAAGATGGTTTCACTCAGTCCTTTATTCTTAACATTCTTAACCCCAAAGAGCTCTCTCAGGACAGGAAAACCCATTGTACAATCTCTTCATTTTCTGTCTTTCTCAAATTTTGGATAGTTTTCCTTGGTTCCTCATACTGGTTTCTAATTCATCAGTATATGTATAAATAAATGAGTAGGCTGAAATTTATTTATTTATCTATTTATTTATCCATTTGTTTAATATTTGAAAGAGAAAAAATGAACAGAAACAAATCAGAACAAAGCAGATCAGAACAGAACAATTCAAGGAACACAGGACTTCAAAACAAGACAACAGGATATCAACAGTGGCTCACATAGTGACTCTTGTTTTCTTCAAAACAGTTGTCCATGACTTCAGACACAAGAAATTCAAACAAAACAAAATAATATAAAACTAATCAAAACAAAAAAGTGAGAGCATTATGAATCTTCAAAGGCAGACAATAGGAAATTAACAATAGCTACCATAATGTCTCTTGTTTTCCTCAAAATAGCTGTCTATATCTTCACATATATTGAAATCAAATAATGTAAAACAGACTAGAACCAATAAAAGTGAAAAATAAAAGCATTCTTGGACTTCAAAACAAGATGCAATGAAATCAGTATTGTCTGTCATAATGTCTTGTTTTCTTCAAAGTAGCTGTTCATACCATCACACATAATAAAATCAATTCTTGTAAACTCTTTAGAAGACATTACAGGCATTTATAAGCCTAAACATGTATATCCATCCTTTCTGCATTAGATGAAAAAACAAAACAAAATACAAGAAAAACAAGAACCAAAGAGACAAATAAATTACAAAAACAAAGAACCCAAAACAATAACAATATAGGCTTTCACTACTAGGTCGTATGAACATAACAAAGGTTGTTATTTTACTTGTTTATCTTTAGAAGAGTTACTAGGATTACCAGATATAGACTTGCAAAATTGATCTTATCCTATGAATGCTAATTGTTTTGTTCCAAGAACTAATAGATTCAGTAGTACAATCATTCCAGTTATCCTAAGTATATATATACAAATTTATGTCTTTTCTTTTCCCTTCCTTTTCTCCTTTTCATTGTCTGAGTTCTTTTTCCCCTTTGAGCAGTGTCTTAGCTTTCACAATATTTATTGAAGATTTTGTATCTTATATACTCTTTCAGTTTCTTACACTAGTGAGACAATGTGAGTTTGATTTATTTAACTTATGAGTGTGGTCTCAAGTCACATCCATTTACCGATAAAAGCCTCAATGTGATCATTCTTTATAGCTGAGTAATACCTCATTGTATAAAAATACCGCCTCTTTTTTAGCCATTCCTCAGTTGATGAGCCTTTGGCTGGTTTTCAAGATTTGGCAATTACAAACTGTGCTGCTATAAACATAGACGCACACATAACACTGTGGCATGATGTTCTCAATTCTTCTGGGAAATTGCCTACAAGCAGAATAGCTCAGTCAAATAAAACTTCCAATCCCAGCTTTTTGAGGAACCTCCAGACTGATTTCCACAGTCTACACTCCCACCAACAGTGCAGAAGACTTCCTTTTTCCCCACAGCCTCTCCAGCATTTATTATTGGTGGTTTTCTTTCTGGAGTGGCATGGAATCTCAGTGTTGTTTTAATTTGTATCTCTCTGATGACTGATGATGTGGAACATTTTTTCAAGTATTTATTTGTCATTTGTATTTCTTCAGCTGAGAAGTGTGCATTCATCTCAGATGGTCATTTTTGGATTGGCCATTTGAATTTTGGGGGCTGGATTTCTTTTCATTCTTTATATGTTCTGGACAGAAGTCCTTTGAGGTACCATTGACTAAAATTTTTTCCCAACTCATGACTTTCTTTCCACTCTGTTGGAGATTTCTTTTAACATGCAAAACCTTTTTAATAAGACAAGATCTCAGTTGTTGATTCTGGGAAGTATATCCGGTGTTGTTTGATTTTTTGTTCATGAATTCTCTGCCTACTCCTATGTTTTCAAGATTTCTACCTATTTTGTCTTCCAGCAGATTTAGTATTTCTGTTTTCATATTTAGATCTTTGATCCATTTTGACTTTAATTTAGTGTATGTTGGTAGACATGGGTCTAGTTTTAGTTTTCGGCATGTGGAAAGCCAGTTTTGGGTCTGGTTGTCCCCAATCAGGCAGTGGCCCATACATGCTGTTAGTTTCCAGGTAGGGCTTGCTTCCTGGTGTGGCCTTTCCCTATGAGTCAGTGCCATTCGCAGACTGAGGTGGGAGGGAACAAGGGCACACCAGGAAGTAAGCCCCAACTGGAAAGCAGCACCATGTGCAGGCAACTGTCAGAATGGGGACAGCCAGAATCCAGCCCCCTCCTGTGTGTGGGCTGGCAGTCAAGAAGTACTAAACCCACCCATACCCCCTACTCCCATAAGTGACCAGCTGATCCAGAGAAACATGGGGTGTGATGATAACTATTGAGGTGAAATGCAATTGGATGCCTATGGCGTTTTGGTGTTTCACTGACCTTGCAGGACTAGGGCCAGTAGCCTAATAATTGGTTCAGAGAATAGTGGTACACAGTGTGGTAACTCAGTGGAATCTCCTTCTGAGGGTTGCAGCCACTGTTGATTATCTACAGTCTTGTTTTAAAGTCCTACATAATTTTCATTCTTTTGTTGGGTTGGGTTTTATTCTCTTGTTTTTGTGATTATGTTAAATCTGATGGCATGAGCAGCTGTTTAAAAGATAGCAAGATACATTATGGCAGCCATTTTAGATTTACTGTTGGCTTTTTTGAAGTCTTTTATTGCACTCATTATTTTGTTTTTATTGTTTCTATTCTAGTCTGTTCTGTTTGATTTTTGCTATGGCTGAAGGTGTCTGCAGCTATTTTAAAGGCAACAAAAGGCATTATGGTAACTATTGTTGATTCTGTAATGTTTTGAAGTCCTGCATCACTTACCCTGGTTTGTTTTGATTGATTTTATTCTGTTTTATTTTCCTTGGTTTTATTCTCTTTAAAATAAAATTTTTTTAAAAAGCAAATTTTTCTGGCACCACTTATTTAAGAGTCTATTGTCTTCCAGTGAACATGTTTGGCCTCTTTGGCAAATATAAGGTGGCTGAGTGTTTGTAGTTGTCGCTGTATCTTCTAATCTATTCCATTGATCTTTAGATCTGTTTTTATTACCATGCTGACTTTATCACATTAGCTTTGCAGTACAACTTCAGGTCAGGGATTGTGAGGTCTCCTGCCTTGCTTTCACTGCCCAGAATTGCCTTTGCTATTCTAGGTCTTTTCTGGTTCCAGATGAATTTTAGGAATGTTTTCTCTAGATCTGTGAGGTATGTTAATGGTATTTTGATTGGAATTGCATTAAATCTGTGTAACAATTTTTGGAGAATAGTCCTTTCCCAATGTTTGTTTTTCCTATCCATGAAGAAGGAGTGTCTTTCCATATTCTAAGATCCTCTTCGATTTGTTTTTTCAGAGTACTGTAAATTTCATTGAATAGTTCTTTTACTTCCTTTCTAACATTGATTTCTAAGTATTTCATTTTTTTGTGAAGGGTGTGGTTTCTCTTATTTCTCTGTCAATGAGTTTGTTGTTTGTGTACAGGAATGCTGTTGATTTTTGAGTGCTGAGTTTGTATCCAGCTGCATTACTGAATTTGGTTATTACAACCTAGGTGTCTTTCAATGGAGTTTTGGGAGTCTTCTATGTAGAGTATGATGTCATCTGCAAATAATGATAATTTAACTTCTTCCTTTCCTATCCTTATTCCTTTTATTTCTCTCTTGTCCGATAGCTCTGGCTAATGTTTCCAGAACTATACTGAATAGGAGTAGTGATAGTGGACAGCCTTGTCTTGTTCCTGATTTTCGAGTGAAAGCTTTCAATTTTTGACCATTGAATATGATGCTGGCTGTTGGTTAGTCATAGATAGGTCTTATCAGATTGAGGTAAAGACCATTTATTCTGATTTTCTGTAGGGTTCTTATCATGAATGAGTGTTGGATCTTATCAAAAACTTTTTCTGCATCTATTAAAATGCTCATGTTATTCTTATCGACATTAGGTGGAAGGAAAATAAAGCTACACTTTACTAAGTTTTAAAACTTGATTTAAAATAAATAGGAAACAATTTTGCAAATTCAAAAGTTGAAATATAAAGCAAGGTAATAGGGAGAAACTGTGAACATGTGTGCTAATTACAGAAAGATCTGAAGACTCCAGTTCTGACTCATCTATTTCTTGTGCCTCCTGTGTACCTGTCCTATCATCTCACACTTATTGCGTCTAGGGACCTGTCCTGTGCTCCTGATAACCTTCCTCCTTTTTGCTTCTCACCACATTCTTGTCTTAAACACAGGGAATCACCTCCCTAGTGGTGATGAATCTCATCAGACACTCTGAGAAGTGAGAGATCTGTTGCGGGATTCAGGTCAGTGTGCGTACCACTGTCTCCAAAGATGGTAGATCAGAGACTGGATGTTGGAAGTGGAAGAAGCACAGATAGCAACAGGCATCCACCAACACACTGTGCAACAAGCCTCAGATCCGACAAATTAGAAGCAAGAAGGGACTACACAGGGAGTTAGCCAAGACCGCTTCCTGGAATTAAGACTTCCAAAATTGGAAATGAAAATCCAGCAGAATTTTTAACTCATGCATATTAATGTAACTAAATTTTGGTACATAAAAGGGTTTTCACGATTCATCCAAACACCAACATGATCCATCCCTCAGAGTATTTTACTGACAGCTTCATCTGAGGTTCTAATATACAGAATGTTTAAGGAGAGGGTCATGTTCCTTTGTGGGCTGTGGTCACAGGAAAACAGAAGGCTGTAGTCTTTCTGCTACTAACAAGACTGTAGGTGGTTTCTAGATGAAACTATTTGAAGAAAAGGAAAGACAGAGATGGGCAGGGATTCCCTTCAGCCAAGTCAAGAACACAAGACAAGTAAAATGAGTTAAGCCCACATCTTCTGCATTTTGGGGGGATTTAGTGAGGGTTGAGTTCAGCAATGATTCAACAAAGTGAAACTGGGCATCGTATGTGTTGTTTGTCTTGCATTTAGATGATCATTCCTTTCAGAGTACACTCAGCAGATTCTGGATACACAGTAGCCATAATTTATGAATACAAAGGGACAGACAGTTGAGAAACACGCAGATGTGAAAGCATCAAGAGTGAACAGTAACATTCTTGAACGACTAAAAAAAGTCACATAGATTTGCATGGTACAAGACAGGAAATAGAAAAACAAAAAGATGCTCACCAGGATAAGGATGCTGCGGGTGGCTCTGTTCTCAGGAGAGGATCTGAAGGAGTTGCTGCTCCTACGGATATGTTGGACCCGCCGCTTGTGCGCAAATAAGATGAAAAGCATAGAGCCGGAGGCCAAGAGCATGAGCCCGATGCATGAAATATCAAAGATTGCGGTTAACACCGCATGTCCCGTGTATACCCCTTTCGTGGTACGTGGATCTGAACAGTAAGCAAAGTCTATTTTACTTGTGATGTTTTTGGTTTTCAATTTGCTAGTCAGAGTCACAGAGAAACTAATGTTCAACAACAAGTGCAGGACCCAGCAGAGGATAGTGAAGGTGCTTGTATACTTGGGAAATTTCACTTTCAGTTCTGTCCACCTGGAGTTGCTGGGGCTGATGGTGACGGCCTGAAAGACACTCAGGAGACAGGTGCTACCAAAGGCTACTCCCCTGCCCACCCTGCTAATATAGAAAACAAATTTGCATCCAAAATCACTGAGGAAGTCTTCCAACCCATAAGCTGCCAGGGTCTCTGGGATCCCTCTAGAGAGAATGACCACTAAGTTGGCCACAATCAGATGTATAATAATCAAATCTGTGGCTTTTCTCTTATAGCCACTGAGATAAAGAAATAAATATTTACCCAAGAGAAAAAAATTCCCCAGCGTTCCAATGGAAATCTGTACAAGGAAGATTATTACAAGATACACACCCCCGGAGGCCATTCTGTCATCTACTGTGTTTGGGATTAAATTTCTTAAACAGAGGCTTCTGCCTGATAACATATATTGTGGAGATTAGGTAATATAATATAGAACTGTAAATGAAACTATCCCTTTATAATGACATTTTCCTCTGGCAATTCTTTTATCAAATACATATGTTTGGTTAGGATAGTTCCCAAGTTTCATGTGGGGTTTTTTTTGTGTAGTAATTACAATATATAGATCACTGCTAACACAGTATTTAGCAACTTTAAAATCCACATCCATAAGACGTGGGCACTACTGTGTGTTTTTCTTACAATTAAGGATAATTTAATCACAAGGTAATTGATGATGCACATAAAAATTGGTAGTCTTGCTTCAGTTCAATGCTGCCTGTTTGCTCTGTCATTGCTTAGGTGTATTATCCCATCTCCTTTTTGTGTTTTTTAAATAATACATGTACGTGAACCTGGTTCATGAATGCTTCTGTTTGTAAATAGTTTGGTTCTCAAATAAAAACATTTGATAATATTTTGTTACTTTTCACAAACTCCACATAAGGTGACAAACAGAACTGTGGAAATACTCCACAGAAAAATTCAAACACAGTTATCTTCCCCAAACTTATAAAAAAATTAAATTCATAAACCAACATATTACTGTATCTCCTGTCTTATATTAAATTCATTGAATGTGTTGGATTCTCCACTGTCAAGTTTTATTATAGAGAAAATATTATAGGAATAAAAACTCTGATGACTTTATGAAATGAAGATATACCTGGCATTTTCTTTAGCTATGATGTATGTTTTGAACATGGATGAATATTAGGAAAGAAATAAAATATACATTTCATATTTTAAATACTGCCTAATGGAAGAGTATAACATTGGGGTTCATTTTACAGCCATGGGATCTAAATTTTTAAAAAACTATCTTAATGCTTCTGAGTGAGGGTATGGTTCTTTATTCATTGTTTAAGGAAAATATCTATATATCACATTACTTTTAAAAGATATTGAAATACAAAAGCTATATGAAATTAAAATGTAAGCCATATCACCATGTGTATAAGATAATTTGAAGTGGAAGAGACATGGAAATAACATTTGAGGAGTTCTTTTTACCAAACAAATCATTTCCTGAGATACAGAATAAATACAGCAAATGCTGTGTTTTTTTCTCTACTTCACTCTCTACTGTAAGGTGTTACTTTGGAAGCATTTTTTTCTAACTGCAGGAAGGGAAACTCCTCAGTATCAACAGACTTCTATTTATTATTTTGTCTTTTTGAGACACAGTCTCACTATGCAGTTCAGGCTGGCCTTGAGCTCACTTTGTAACCCAGGCTGGTCTCAAACTTGCAACGATCCTCCTGCCTCAGTCACCCAACAGAATTCTAGAGAGAATGCTTCAGCCACTCAACAGAATTCTAATACTTTCATACAGAGACATAATTTCTCATTCAGAACGGACTTTATACTCACATTGGAGAGAGACAATTTCATTTCCATAACCAGTAGCCAGCTTTTCCAAACAATCAGAAGATTCTGTTAACTCCATCCTATTCATCAACAAATGCACAGAATTTATAGAAAATTCCTCCATGATTACTTTATGATACCTCCGAAACAAATTAATTTCCCAATTTACCTCCAACCCATCATGAAATTCAGACTTCATTCC
>RJWM01020352.1:0-37344 GCA_004363535.1 Dasyprocta punctata
AATAATCTCAATTACTTCAGTGTCATTATGACTAACCTTTCTTACAGTTTAGAGTCAGGTCCCTGACTTATACATTACATGGAATCAATCCAGGGAAATCCCTGGTCCTGCCGAATTTTTCTTTACTTATTTTCTAAGATTCCTTTAACTGAATAAAATCCATTTTATTTCAGAAATGCAAAAAAAAAAAAAAAGATTTAACATGAAAATACCTTAAGAGATAGTATGATGGAGGAGATGGCTCAGGTAAATGTCTAGGTTAAAGTAGGGAGAAGAGAGAAGCAGAGAAGATAGTGTATTCCTGGAAATTCAATTTTACCAGGGTGCAAATGACAAAGAAGATCCAGGCCAATGAGTCACATGAACAAGAAGACTATAGGAGGTTTCTTGTTTCTTGAAAGAATAGACTGAAAAAAATGTTAAAGAGAAAATAAGAATTTTATTTTATTTTATTTTTTTGGTACTGGGGATTGAACTCACAACCTTGCAGCTGCCAGGCAAGTGCTTAGGGCACTGAGCTAAATCCCCAGCCCCAAAAATAAGAATTTTAAAGACAAACTTGTTTATTCCAAATTTTTGCTTAAGGACAATTTTGAGCCGTAAATTTTGAATGAAAAAGATGGGTTGCCTAATACATTTAAAAAATCACTCGTACTTTAGTTTTCTTGTAATTGGCACTGAATAGTTGTATAGAAAAATGGAAGGCACATTACTTGTCTAGTACAATTCTGATTGGTTTTCTGTGATCATGTTACCTATAAACTCTAAGAATCCTTTAATGGTCTCTTTAATGTTTTATTGTTCTATTTTGTTTTGTTATAGAAAAATACCTTATGCTAAGTCCTTTATAAACAAACAAAGGTTTAGTTTGGTTTACAGTTCTAGAGACCCAAGTGCATGGTGTTGGCATCTGGTGAGGGTCTCACAGCAGATGGTGTCGTATGGCAGTGACACACACGAGAGAGGCAACTGTGCGTGAGCAGAGGACAACCATGTGGATGGCCTCACTTTGTAACAACCTGCTCCCGCAGTAAATAATCTAGTCCTGCAAAATCTAATCTACTACCCTGATGCAAGCATTGATCTCTTCTGAGAGTAGTTCTGCCATTACCTAATTATGTCCTTGCTTCTTTAATTTCTCTCAATAGTGTTACACTGGGGTTCACCTTTCCATCACATGAACCTCTGGGAGCAAACATGACCTTAGCAAACGTGTAACAAGAGGTGGTCACTGTCAGTCAATGCCCTTAAACAGGATGATTTGAAAACCATACTAAAGTTTGCTACACCACTATCTTTTCAGTACTAGATACTTCTTTTCTAATATTGCATTAGAACATATTGACTAACTTCTGCCCAAAATCAAATTTTTGAAACTTTCTGCAGCAAGGGACATCTTTACCTCATGTTAGAGAAGGAAGTTAGGGAAGCGTTTTAAAAATTAATCATTCCTTTGGGAGTGAAAATGGAAATAGATATGTGCATAGATATCGACTTTATATAGATAGAAACAGAGACAGATGCAGAGATGGATGTGGATATAATATCTGATGATATCAAAGTGGCTATACTCATGTGTAGCAAAAGGAGGTTTTTTTTCCTCCTTTTTGTCATAACTTTACTTTTTAACTTTTAAATAATAAGCATGTTTACTTCCATTTTTTAGAAAGAAAGTGTTCACTCATTTACTTATTTATTCAATAGGGTTTTGAAATCTGAGCAAAGAGGCCTCTGATGGTCTGTTGTGGCAAGGGCTGGGTAGGGCTGGGAAAAGTCCATGGTATAAAAATAGAGGTTTGGTGAATAGAGCAAAGCTGGGTGCTGGGGAGCAAGCTCTTTGTGTAGGTGAGGGCGTTGTTGCTGTGATAGGGGAGCTGTTTGCCCAGATCAGCAAACTGTTGGATTAGACAGACTGGCTTGCAAGGACTTCCTGGAGCAAATGGTGCTTAATTATTGGTTAACAGTCTGACCTTCCTTGGTATGAATTACCTGGGACAGGTCATATTGACACAGGTAGGCTTATTTCTTGGTCTCATCATCTGAGTTATGTTCTCAGGAGATCTCATGTTTGAAGCACTTCATGAAAATTAAAATAAAAAGGCATTATTTCTCTAATCATTTTTACACATCTATTAGAGATATTATATATAACAAAATTATGTTGTGAATTTCCCAATTTGCTCTCTATATGATTACTTGATTACGAATGAACTCTTTTGTGATTTATAAGAAAAATATTAAAGGTATGGTATTGAAGACGTTAAGTCTTCTTCTTTAGTGATAACTGTGGCTTCTTTAGACATTGCGATGTTTAATCTTTATAGTCAACTAGATTGGCTTCAGAGTGGCCTGGAGGATTATTAAAGGATATCTCTGGGTGTTTGTCTGTAGTTGGTGAGGATGTGACCATGGGAATCATAACTGGTCCCTTGGTTCTTCCTCAGTAGTATTCTTCTTCTATGCTCTGCATCCTGGCCACCAATAATTGAACACTTTTGCTCCACTATATTCTTCCACCATTTATGCTTCTGTCTTGTAGCCAGCTGACCATGGACTGAAGCTTCTGAATCCATGATCCAAATTAAAGCTCTCCTTCTTTAAATTGTGTCAGATATTTTGTTCCAGAAAGAGCACACTGGCCACTACAGACAGCATTATACAATCAGTAGAATACAGTGGACCTCTGTTCATGAATGCTTTTGGTTGCAAACAATTTGGTTCGCAAACAGAAGTGTTTGGGAAATTTTTGTTTTTGTTTGCAAACTCTACATTTGGTGACAAACATGACTGTGGTCATCTTTCCCACACATATACAAACATGTCCATCTTTTCCAAAATCATAGAATAGGTTAACTTTGTGCACTGAGATGCTACTGTATATCAGTGCTAATATGCTCACTGAAGGGTTCTGAAATGTTTTATCTAGGAATATCTGAGAATAGAGTCTATTTTTAATACACAGTTTTAAAGCATTTTGCCAATTAAAATTACTTCTAAAGAAAATGTCTAGTATAAAGGGGTCAAATTTTGATCCTTACTTTCCTTACATTTAACAGGAATTTACTGGGTATCTACCATTTGAAAATTACTATATAAAGTCTTGGGGAACACAAAGGTGAATTTTTCTAGATACCTGTCTGACAGAAACTGATAAGTGAGGTGGATCATATGGAAAGTAAGAGGAGTCATAAAAAGTGCTTCCAAATGATAGTGTTTAAAGTGAAACTTTGAAAAACTTTTTTTAAAAAACCATGGTTCTTATATAAATATGAAATAACATAAGTCAGATATTTATTAAGGCTTTAATGGAAAAAGCACTCAGATGATAAGCCTAATTCAAAGAGCATATGAGTGAACTTGGTGTTCATAGGTAGTTTGAGAAAAGAATGTTAGAATCTATTGGGTAGTTTGATTTAAAAAATACTGATTAACTTCCTACAGAGCAGCAAAGTCACACCCTTGAGGATTGTCTTTTCCACGACAACAACAGCAACAACCACAAAAAACCCAACAAGTAAAGTTGTTAGTTCACAGAATTTGACCCCTTAATTAATAGTAAAACCAAACTCAAAGTTGAGTACTTCCTGAGATAATTAGATAATTTTTTATGAACCAATTATATATGACATTGTAGTGTTTTCATGTGGGAATTTCTAAGTGACATTTCTTGGAGATGTTATTCTAAATCTGAATCCCAAGAAAAATTGATCAAGATAATGAAGAATAGGACAAAGTATTGTAATTCTTGACCAGGAATTAAAGTTTAGCAATTAGTGTAGAGACATTGGTTCTAAAGGATCCAAGCCGGATCCATTGATAGCAAGAAGAAAGCAAGAGTTGCAGATGATCCTGTGCAGAACGGAAGAATAATGGCAATGTTTCTAGGAATTGCAAAAGTTATAGATAGCTTTTCTTAAGTGGTGGTTAGAAAGAGAATCAGAAAATATCCATAGAGACTATCTCAGGTAAGGTTTCATGTAAATGTGCAACACAGGTGGAATGTGGGTAGAAGAAAAGATTTTCTAACAAAAGGAACTTTGTGAACAGAAGTGGAAAGTTTGGAACATGTGATTGATCCATAAAACCCTTCATCAAGGGGAAATTGAGGGGAGACCAGATGGTAGAGAGCTTTAAAATCCTGAGATAGGATTTTGAGTTTTATTTTGTGAGCAGAGTAGTTACTCTGATGGTCTTTCATGTGTTTTGTGTAGATAATTGAAGCTGCAGATTGTGGGCAATGGGATGAGCGGTGTGATGTGAATGGAGTTGGGAATTGTGGGTTAGGACCATATCATGAACCTCTTCATGTGCCATGAATAGGTTAGTAGCAGCAGTAATGGACAGTAAGGGAAAAAAGAAATGCTAGCTTGATATTTTCCAAAATTGCAGCCCAATATTTGGATGCATGTATGGGATGAGCAGGGACTGGTAATAAGGGATGAAGAGTTAAAAAATTATGATGAGACTAGAACACTCATGAAGGAAATATGGGGAAAGTAGTAGGTGTTTTCATCTACATGCTTTGCATTCAAATGACATATTCTGACGATTATCTTATCATTAATTACATATTCATTAAGTAAAGAGTATTAAATAGATTATTTCATTTGAAAGAAATTTTCTTTCAGTTTCAAAGTTACTGATAAGTAAAGAATTTCTAAAAATTATATTCGTTTTTTGCAAGACAGTGACTGGAAATTAATCAATTGTGAGCAAGAGTCTGGACAGAACCTTAACAGCTGAAAACTCCAAAGCTGGGCTTTCTTTAACCTTGACTATGACTTATCCAATACTCACTGGCCCTTGTCATTATGAATGGGCAGTGAGAGAAACAAGGGAAATGTCTTGGAGATAGGAAAGGAAGAGTTTGGGGAAGGGAGAGTCATGGTAGATTATTTCTTCACCTTGGAGAGCATAAGAAGGAAAGAGTTCAAACGATTAAAAACTGAAAAAAATGAAATGTCAAAATTGGTACTGACACCTTTCACTCATCAATTCTTGATTCCTTTGTAACTTATGCCTACTCTGCAGAATATTGATCAGCCATGCGCTTTCACACACTCTGCTTCTTCCGCACTAAAGAGTCCTGGTGAAGGAGTTTAGGAAATACCACCCTGAATGTGGCACTTCGGTATGCTGACTACTCTGAATGGTGGATATTGGGAAGCAGTGGATACAAGCAGAGACTTTCTCCATTCTGCTTTATTTGCCTTAAAATGGATCCTCCAAAAGGAGTTCAATTCTCAGGAAGCTTCTCCCTGAGAACCTTACCAACCAGAGAAGACCAATTTTGGTCTCTCGAGAGGACCTGGAGTTAACAACATGTCAAGACAGACTTCACATATTCTGTCTCTTCTGAGACAGCTTTTTATTGCCCCAGAGATTTCTGTCTGCATAATAGGACAAACTCTATCCACCATGCATTTCCTCTTTCACCCTCCCCAAACTTGTGCATTCCCAAGACCAAGCCCTTGTTCTTTTCTGTAGCTCGGGCTGCTATCGTCATTGGAAACTTCTTTGAGTCTCGTATTTGGTATGTGCATATGTACGTTATTTAGTAACATTTTCCTCTTAGTATGTCTGTTTTCAGTATTTTATTTTATTTTAAAAGGAATAAAACAAAACAATAAAATGGAACCAAACAAAACAGTGAGAACAATACTGGATTTCAAATACAAGACAGAAGGAAATCCCCTATAATTGCTATGCTGCATATTGTTATCCTCTAAATAGATGCCCAGACTACTTGCTTTAGGCCAGGGCAGGGACTCTTCTTGTCTCGTGGCCCATGTGCCAGATGGTTCACGGGAGAGGGTTGACTTCTTGGTTCTCCCCACAGCCTCCATGGCTGTTTCTGGCTCACAGGAAGGGGTTGGGTTCTTCCTTAATGAGTCTTACGTAAATTTAATTTATAGCCCAGCCAAACAACCTAGAAATGTGGAGTGAACTTTTTTTTTTACTTCTTTATTCTCTTTCTGTTACTGTCCCCATACATACAGTATATACATGTGTGTTCTGTGAGGGTTTGTGTCTAGATGTCTCCCCAAAGCCTCATGAAGTAATAGTGGCAAGCTTCTAGAGTTTGTGATTGATTCATGGTCCAATGCTGGGATTAAGGTTGTGAGTGCTACACCCACCCTAGGGTAGGGAGCCTGCATAAAATATGAGGGACAGAAGGAAACTTGTCTCACTCTCTCTCTCTTTCTTCTAGCTTTGGCTATATTCTGTTGCCATGAACTGATGCCCCTCTGCCATGTGCCACCCTGTCTTGGAGACAGCCAATTACAGACTGAAACTCTACAAACTGTGAGCTAAACAAACCATTCCTCCTTTAGTCTTCAGTGTTAGATATATTGTCTCAGCAACAAGAAAATTAACAAAAACAGAACTTGGTATCAGAGAAGTGGGGTCATTGCTATGACTCTACCTGACCATGTGGTTCAGGAGCCTTTGGACATGGCTTGTGGAAAGAACTTGAAATGTTTGGAGATGCTAGCTAAAAAAGTAGAGCTGGAATGCCTTAGGCTGTGCTGCATGGTAACTTCTGGTCAGAGCTCAGAAGATCACAAGGCTGAGAGAAATCCTGCCAGTGAAAGTCAGACTTGGGGAGTTTCTGCTGGGAAGGAGGACTGCATTGGCTGTTGGACTCCAGATGATGTATGTATGACTTGGAAGACAGTTTGTCTGAATTTCGCTCAGACTTTGCCTGAGACTGAAATGAAGGGCAACAGACTAATGTGGCAGAAATTTCAAGGCAGTCTAATGTTGAGGTGGTGGCATGGCTACTGCTAGGGGCTTTTAGCCAGATCTATGTTGAGAATCAAAAACAAAGAACTCAGCAGAATGATTTAAAACATTGTAGGTTAGGTCAGAGGAAGCTCCAGTAAAGCTGTGGACTGCAAAGATAGAGTAGAGGAGATCTTGATTGCTGAGGAGGAACAGGAGAATAGAAGAGATGGCCTGAGGGCATCACAAGAAGCAGCAGGGCTCCACCCCATGCAGTTTTGAAATTGCAAAAGTGAAAGACTTTGATTTGAGAAGAAAGTTGCAGAGCACCATGTTCCAAAATGGCAGAGGCCTAGAGAATTTGTTTCTTGGAACTGGATTCAGGTTGCTCAGTAATCCAGGCACTGGACCCCTATAGCCAAGAGAGGCAAGCTTGGCTACTGTTACAACTGGCAGAAGACCTTGATATCATCCATATGATGCTGGTTTTAGGTGCATGCAGAATGTAAGAGTTTCAGGTTTAGGAAGGCTTCTAATCAGATTTCAGAACAAGGCTTGGGAGGGTAGGGAGTGTGCCCCTGAGGGTCATATGTGAAGTTGTGAGTGTGAAGCCAAAGGTGCAGTGAATGCCTCAGAAGTTGTGAGAAGCCAGGAATATGGAACTCCAGAGCAAGGAGGGAGCAGAGCAGGCCCAAGAGAGAAGCCATGGGAACTAGAACCATCATAGTAGTGGAGCAACCCAAGTCCTTTGGAATTCTCATCTTGCCACAGATTGCCTTGGATACTGCACGTGGAATAAAGGATTTATTGTTTGCCCTGCTGGATTTTGAACTTACTTTGGTCACATTCCTTTTTTATCTCTGTGTTTGTAACTTTTGGAATTGTAATGTATATTTTGTGCCATTGAATGTTGGAAGTGTTTAACTTTCTTTTCATTTGTACAGGAGCTCACAGCTGAGTCTGCCTTAAATCTCAGAGGAGACTTAGGACTTGGAATTTTCATCAATTCTGAAACTGTTAGAACTGTCTGGCCCTCTGATGTCTGTTCTTGCTTCATTTGACATCACACATAGAAAGAAAATAGAAAAAGACTCACAATATGGAAGCTTGATTTTCACTAACTTAACACTAAACAATAAATCCATCAGACCAGATTCTCAGTATTTATTCACCTTAGAGGAAAATGTATTATGTGCCAGGGCACAGGCACACCAGCATAGAGAACCTGCAGCTTTCCACATAAGTCAAACAGAACCAAATTTTGCCAATAATGGGAAACAAAAGGAAAGATACAGACAGCATCAAACTTAGGGAATGGATATGCTTAGCCAAGTTGTGTCGTTGCTTGAGAATCACCCTGGGCTTCCAGAAAGACCGAGCTCATGAGAAAGACATTCTGCAGAGCACAGCTTAATTGGTTCTAGCACGGGAGTCTGCTTAGATATCTCCAAAGCAGACTCTGTCTTTTGAAAGGTTAAAGTATTATTCTCTGTCAAATGTAATTTTTCAACATGTCAAAAAATTGTATTCACATTAATGAATGAGGCAACCAAGAGAATAATACCACAAATTAAAGAATTCATGGAATATACATTTTTATAAGCAGAAAGTCAAAGGAATGAAGTCATAGGTTTTAAAATAGATACAAAATTGGTTAACATTCTGTGGGGCTATGCAAGCATAATAATTGGTGATATCTTTTTTATTGGACTGAAACTTACATATTCTAATTTCATAACAACTGCATTTTAACCAAACGTCAGACAGTGAAGTCTCATACAGAGGCATTTCTCTGAATCATTAATTCTTGGGTGAGCCTGGTAGGGAGTGATGCATGGGGCTGCAGTAGCCTTGCATGAACTTTGGATTCTATGCAAAGTGCAACTATTACATTAGATTGGTGATGGTGGTTTGAACTAGAATATTGGCAAGGAAAATAGAGAATTCTCAGTGGATACAAGATATAGTTTGAGGAGGAAGACATCCAGGATGATTGCCAGGTTACTGGCATGAGCAACTGAAGTATGTGGGTGTCAGTTACAGAGATAGAATGGTCGTGGGGGAGCAGATGGAGCGTGGGGGTGAGGGGAGGAATTCAGGAGCAGTAGGTTAGAGATGCCTATGAGATAACGAGGTATTTTAAGTAGACAGCTGGATATTAGGGCTTAGGGCTGAGAGAAGAGGTCAGGATCAGAGATAATGGGCAGTCTTCAGTATAAGTCTGGGCATAAATGACTTTAGCATATAGAGCCTCCAGGATAAGACATGTAGTCTGAACAGAGACTTGATGTTCAGCGTGGAGGATAGGTCAGGAGACTGAGACTAAGGGACCACAGAGAGGGGAGCATCTGAAGGATCCAGGGAGGAAAGTGGTTTTTGAGCATTTATCAAAGAAAGCTGTGAGGCTTGGTCGCTGTTCTGGGTTGAATTATGTGACTGCAAAAGATTTGCTGAGGTCTTTGCCCATGATGCCTCAGAACATGAGCTTGCTTGGAAATAAGGTCATTGCTGATGTCAGTGATTAAGCTGTGGGCCTGGTGGAGGAAGGTGAGTCCTTAATCGGTAAGACAGATGTCTTCATACCAAGGGAAAACACCATGTGAAGACAGACATGCAGGAAGAGAGTGGCCATGTGGTGACAGAGGCAAAGCCTGGACTGATGCAGCTGAAATCAAGGGAGATGAAGGATTGAGGTCCATATCACAAGCTTTTAGAAATGGACAAGAAAGGCATTAGAGAGCACTGTGGTTCAGAGCCTCCCAGTTTGTGGTACTTTGTTACAACAGCCCTAGAAAACTGATAAAATTGCTGCCACCCAAATTGAACAAGAGGAGGAAGGTGAATGCCTATTAGATTACAAAAGTACTGATTATTCGTGACAGAAGTGAGCAACTTTGCTAAAGAGGCCAAGCTGGATGGGAATGGGTGGCACCATGAGCAAAGGGAGATGAACTGTGTAGAGCAATGGTCCCAAACTTGGTGCATACATCCGAGTTCTGAGAAAATGCTTAGAACTGAGTATCCCCAGCACAGGTGTGAGATGCCAACCTTTTGCATCATAGTTTTAAGCAATTTCAATAGATATAGTTTTGGGGACACTGTGGGTGCTGAAAATGTAAGATAAAACCATTGCATGGTGCTTTAAAATATACCTTGTGGAATCAACATATAACCACAATTTGACATCCTGCAATTCACTTAAAATATTCATGAACAAGTTCTTTAACAGCTGGAAATTTGTGCCATTCTTTTCCCTTGTAATCTCATTTCCACTTGTTTCTTATACAGAATTTCATGGTGATGCACCTTTTTTTTGGAAAACTTTTTTTTAGTGATCTCAGCAAGAAAGTATGGAAACTAATTAAATTTTTAGAAGCTCCTGTGACTAAATATTAAGTATTCTACTGTTGAACAGTTTTTACAATTAGTGTTTGCACTCAATTGGCCAAAACTATATGAATTATATTGTATACTCGATAAATAATTATTAACTTATAAGTTACTGGACACATATTTTTTAATGAGACAGATTTTTTTATTCCAAATAGATTAGGTATTAGTGGATCAGAATTATTTTTTTGTGAGAATTAAATAAAGCTATGCATCACTATTTTCCCCAGTTTCCCTTTTATTAATATAATCCCTAAGAAACCTTTTCGCAGAAATAAGTAGCTAAGAATGGGAGGATTTTGTTCTAGCAAATGCTATTCAGTTTTTTAAATGCTTCTTAATATATGGCAAAAATCAGAGAGTGGATCAGCAAAAATAATTAAATAACCTACTGGTTGATAAAAGAATAAAGTCCACCTTCAGTTGTGTTGAAAATAAAATCGGAAAATTCTACAGATGTTCACTTTCCTTTTTAAACAAGCTTTAACTGAAATAATTCTACATATTTAGGGAGATGGCATAAAGTACTATTTAAATACCAAGTTTTTGACTTGCTACTGGGAGGTGTCATCATTATACTTGAGACAATGAAGTTAATGAAGTTTCAGTTTTATAATCCTTCATTTGCCTTTTCCCAAGGAGTTGAAAGCTTTGCTACTTAAAGTTTGGATTTTGGACAGGCAACGCTTCACGTGAGCATTCTCTGGGTATTGTCAAATACATAATCTCAGGCCCACCCACACCTCCTGAAAAAGTATGCACATTTTTAAAGTTTCCTTATATTGTTATGCACTTTAAATTTGGAGAAGCACTGCTGTTTATAGTACAGGTTAATGTGTTAATCAGCTTTCTGTTACTGTAAAAAGACACTTGAGATAATTAGATTTAAAAGAGGAAAGGTTTATTTTGGTTCACAGCTTTGGAGGGTTCAGTCCATGGTTGACTAACCCCATTGCTTTTTGATCTAGGGTGAGGCATTACTTCATGGCTGGGAGCACATGGGAGAATAAAACTGCTCACCTCATGCCTGGCACATTAAAAGGAGGAGAAAATGTTAGGGTCCTAAAATCCCTTCTGAGGGCATGCTCCCAAGGATTTAAAACCTTCCTCTAGGGCCTACTTCTTAAAGGTTTCACTGCCACCTAAGAGCCCATGTTGGCAAACAAGACTAACACATAGGCCTTTGGAGAACATTCTGAATCCAAACTATAGCGGCTGGCAAGATGACACTAGGTTGCAGTTGGTAAGCATTTCTGGGGAGTGGCCTAAAGAGCCCTGAGAAAGAAAGGACCTGGATTGCCATGCCCCTCCATTGTATTTGGTGAATTTTTTTGACTTTTCTAAATCCATATCCACTTCCATGTCAAGTTCTATGCTGGTACATTATTCTCTTTCTTATGGGTCTTCCAATACTGTATGACCTGTAGGGCTTACAAAACCTGCTTCTGTCCTTGGCCAAGCTGTGTCCTGAGAGTAGAGGGTGGAGGAGAAGGTGAGGAAGGGCAGGCAAGCTTTTCAGTGCCAGTGAGGAGGGCCGACTTCAGGTCAGTGGTGCCAATATGGCTATGCAATTTACTTTTTAATCTAGACCTGGTGGCATGCAGAGAGAAGTAGGTGAGTGCGTTCTTCATGTGTAAGATTTACCAAGCAGATCCAGGAGAAGAAGAGGGACAAATGATTAATGTTATATGCCATCATTTTGCCTTTGTGATACCCTTATGACAAGTAGGGACTATATATGATTACTGTTTGAGAGCCAAAGGAACTGAGTCTTAGATCGAATTGTTTTCTAAAATGCCGCACTGTTCCAGACCCAGGTTATGACCCGTGCAAATTCACTGAGGTCCACCTGCCTCCTGAAACTTCCTGCTTGCTCAGTAGGGAGATCCCCTGATGCTGCGAGCCTGTGGTGCTGGGATGGATATGGAGATGCTAGACATCGACATGGTGTTCTTCATGCCAATCAGGGAGGACTCACTCCTGTGCCAAAATTCAGCCTCTTTTAGGTATAAATTCTGACTCTTCCTATCACTGATGGGCTCTGATGAGTGCTGTGCCCAGGGCCAGATGACATTCTCCTCAAGGCACTTGCGCTGAGACATGAGATGCAGGTAGGAGCTACCAAGCAACCTCCTTGCCCCTGCTGAAGGCTCAGAGGTTCCACATGGTCCATCTGGAGGTCGAGAACCAGCCGTGTCTTTCTTGGAAGTTGTGGCTGTCTGTTCAATTTGCTTGCTATCTTTCCTGCCTCATTCTCAATGCCTTGGGACCATGCCTCCAAATGAAACCTTAGAATGCAACTTCACCCAACTTTTGCTGTCAAGGAATCCTAGACTAGGACACTTATGTGAGGGAGAGCACAGCGACCAATAGAAGCAAATCTTCATTTCTGAGCACTTGCTATATGCCAGGCTCAGAGCTAGGCTCTAGAAACACGAAGTAAGGTGACAAAGACACAATTCCTTCCTTCAGGACTAGAAAGCCAGGATATTCTATCTCCTGGTCCCACGCTCTTTCTAGACCACACCACAGTGATAGCATTGGTCATCTTGTCTCTAAAAACTGGATAGAGTCAGAACTTTTACCACATGCATTCTACTGAAGAGGGTTAAATTCGCTCCATCGCACTTCTCAGAATTTATCAATTTTGTTTTCTGCATAGACTGTGTGTGAAAGTATAGTTAGTTCTTTCTGTGTAAATACAAAATGGAATGAAAGCAGCAAACAGTGTGCTTTAATTCACACCAAACGGGAGCTTTTTCTTTGTCCTAGAAGACACATCTTTCTTTCACTCTATTGATGAACCTGACAAACCTATGACAATCTAGGCTATTAGTCATTCTAGCAAAGAATAAGTACATAGCAGGCTTTCTATTTCTTGTCTTCCATATAAACATCATTACTGGCATTTAATTTATTGGTTTATTTAGTCATTCATTCCTTAGCAGAGCAAAGGTTGTGGCACTGAATTTAACAAAACGAAATATTGACTTTTGGAGTGATAACAGTCTTTGGTGAAGAATTCAGTAGCAGTCTCCTTTGAACAAAGAAGTTGTACATTTGGGAGAATTCAGATCTGGCATGGAGTGGACCATAATGACCAACATTTTACACAAGAGAAAACTATTTTCAGGGGAAGACAAGAGCATTCTCCAGCATCAGTGGTTGAGTGTATGGCCTAATTAGAACCTCTTACCGTTATGGTGTTTGGAAACTATTTTCTTTATTAAAAAAATCTATTTTGATATTAAAATAGTCACCCACCTACTGAAATCATTGCTGAAGAATAAACAACTGGGATGAAGTCGACTTCTTAAAGAAAGGGCCATAACCTTGGAGTTAAATATTTATGAAGGAAGCATTCCTATTTTTAACTGTCACGTAAGAATTTGGGAACAGCTGTAGTATAAAGAGCAGTATGTAATGCCTCTTCTGTCACTCCAGTGGCAAAGCCAAGTTTACCAGGCTAAAGTTTTTAGGTGATTTTCTTTGCTTTACATTTTTTCCAGATTAAAAATGTACAGAATATTCCACATAGGATTTTGCAGAACTGACGATACTTCATGAGGCTCACATCTTGGTCATCATTACTTTGTAAGTGTTGTGTACCTAACTGCCTGATTTTAACAAGCGAAAATGTTCACATAACCAGGCCATTTACAGATTTAAAAGTGGATAATCCATTCATAGGGTGTATATGAGATTGTTCTATTTTTTCCCTTTAAATTAAGCTTTTGACATTTTCTGCGTAAGAATGACAAAAATAAAAACAATGAAAAAGAATGATGAAATGAATTCCAATGGGATTAATTTTCTATGTTTCCATAATTAAATTAGGATCGGTACTGTAGATACAGTAAACAACTAAATTAAATACATTTTAAGTAGGATTTAATAGTCTCTGATAGGAACATCTTTGCTGGAACAACAAGCTCCAGTATTACATGAATTGAACAACTCTTACGTGATAACAAACCACAAAATAGGCATATTTGTTAAATTTTTACAAAAATCTAAATCCTTTGTTTGCATAGATTTTAAATATTTTATCTCCCTATCTCCTGTAATTTTAAGTATCCAGTATTTTAGTGTGAAAATTACCCCCAGAGTAATTAAAAGAGATCTATACTTTGGTTTAGGGGACTTGGGTTCTAGCCCCAGTTCTACAACAATATAGCATCTTAATCAAGGTATTTAATCTGTTTCATTATCTATAAAGTGAAGATGTTGGTGTACTAGACAATATCTCTGTTTCCTATCCATTAAATTAGTCTAAATCAACATCAGACTTTGCTATAGTGTCTTAATGTACCTTTAGCCCTTGTAATTTTTACCATCATATATGTAGAGAACTTATACTGACAGAAGTGACTTTGAAAAATGATTTTATATGAGGAAACCATTGCATAGATTCTTATATCGAGGAATCAGTAAAGGCCTTTGTTATCACCCAGGGTCAATCAACTTTAAAAACAACATATTCTCAAGCTGTAATCATACTTGTCTTCTTAGGAGATGTTTTCAAATGAAAAGAATTATTGAATTTATACAACCATTTCCATTAGTAAAGAAATACATCAGGATTGTTACAGTTTACCACACTCAGATGAAAAGCCTGGCTGTTTACGTATTTAGGATATGTGTTAGGATATTTCATTCTAATTTCTTTTTTTGTCTTTTTAAGACAGGATCTTGCTATGCAGTTCAGGCTGGTCTTGGGCTCATTTTGTAGCCCAGGCTGGTCTCGAACTTGCAAATGATTCTCCTGCCTCAGCCTCCCAAGTGCTGAGATTACAGGAGCGCACCATCATGCCCAGCTGCATTCTAATTTTACATATATTCAGTCAAAGATCTTGAGGCCAAAGACACCCCAAGACCAAATTTATTTCTGTCAAATAAAAATGTGGTGGAATTATCACATTTGGTCACTTATCTATTATCTGAGCTACAATGTATATTTATAGTCCAATTTTACAGAAGTAATTGAGTTTCAAAGAGTTTAAGCACTGTGACCAACTCTACACAATTACTAAGCTGGCACCACAATTGAAATTTCCCTTTCACTTACTCTATTTGCTCCACCATTTTCAGTTGTCTTAAAGCAGAAAAAACTACCCATGGGAGGTAATAAATGGATAAAGACAGTAATAAACCAGAGGCAGACTGGTTGCCCAAACAAGCCCTGGGGAATTTGAAATGTTAAAATAATTTCTGTCATAAATAATTGTTCTTGTTTTCTTGAGCTCTCATGATAGATGGAATTTAATTGTTGAAAATATAGGTTGAAAAAATATTTCTCATGAGGAACATCAAAGCTTAAATTAAGCAATGGCAACGTAAAAAGCTCAACAGTTGGACTGAGTACTTCTGTTTTCCATTACTAGAATCGAGGGCAGGAGACAACAGCTCAGTGAGGGGAAGATACCTGTTGTGGTCCTTGATGGGAAAAAACTCAAAGGACCATGAATAAACCTGAACCAAAAAATTGATCCAAACTTATGCAGATTAGTACCTACAGAGTTGCTAGATACTTAATTATGTATTCAGAGTGAGGAAAACTGTCAGTAACTGAGTACAGAACAAATATAGTCTGTGTGCTATATTAAAATTTCTCTAGATAAGGAGAACAACTTTTCTTTATGTGAGTAAATGTTTACCATACGTGGCACAACTCAACCGTCTGTGAACTAATTATATAAAAATAAATACAGAGAACTCCATTTCTTTGTCCTACTATTTTACCTTTGGACAACATTTTCTGGAGTGGGCACTATATCTTTGGAATGGTTAACTCTGCTTTTAACCGTAAGGAGGGTGCCTGAGGTGGGATAATGCAGCGGTCATCAATTCTGGATGCCCATTGGATGATTTAAATGCACAGCGCCAGTGAAGATCCCTGTTGTAGCAGAGTGGGCATGGATGCTGATGTTCAGAGACTTGGATGGGAGGACCAATTTTCCAGTTTATTGATTTAATCAAGTGACTAATTTTTATATTGATTTTTGTATTAGTCAACTTTCCCATCACTCTGACACAATACCTGACACCTTCAACTTCAAGAAGGAGAGCTTTAATTCTGCTCCATTGAAGAAGATTCAGCCCATGGTCAGTGGGCTCCAGGGCAGGAACATCGTGGTGGAGCAGAACTGCTCAGTGCAAGCTGGTGGGGAAGCAGTGTAGGGGAACAGTGACAGAGAAGCAAGGGCCAAGGGACCAGACTTAGACTCTATGGTTCTGCCTCCGTGACCCACCCTGACACACCAATCCCCTGGGCCCATCCCAAAGCCAATCAATTTGATACTCCATCCTAACTGCTATATTCTGGTAATCTATTGTCTGAAATCTTTGAGCTATAGTCCTTATCCAGGGGTAGAACCAAGTATATGGAACCCTAAACTCATATGACTTGGGAGATCTGTTTATGATTAAAAAATATTGAAAAATATCTTACAGCTGTAAATACTACAAAACTTCATAATCAAAGGAACACAAGGCTACCTGTCAATAGCTCCAGAGTAAGAAACACTCTGATTTTAGCATCAGATAACTGCAGCTGTCTTGCCCAAGAGTAGACTTGAGACTGTGTTGCACCTAAAATACTTAGCACAGGATAATGATGATAATGTAAGAACCAAAGGATGAAGCATTGGGAGTAGCATTTGAGAGAAGAGGGTTCTATTGTAAAATTTGCATATGAAAGAAAAATTGATCCTTGATGAAGATTTGGGGTCACCATCATTAGTACATGTATAGAGAAATTTTTCGTTGGTGTTTCATAAGTGACACATACCCACTCACTGTCAGCTTCTTGACTGTTCCAATTGTTTCCTTTATGACTAAAGGAAGTCATTTGTGAAATTGCTGTCTGAAGTTAGTGATATATAACTTGAATCTAGGACAAGGAGAGATGTTTACTCACACAGAAATCATATATTCATATTTTATAAGAAAATCCCCTTTGGCTACTTTTAATGCAATGTCCCTTTTCCATCGCTCAGAGGATTAATGATTTCACATGACTGTAACAGCGTGTACTTCTTTCTTCTCACTGTGTGTCCGCCATGGTTGCACATTCATTCCATGGCTGCAGGAAAGCCCAAGCTCAGCATTCAGTCTTCTGAGTCTGAGATAGGCACCGATGCTGACCAGACCTCTACATTTCACCAAAACCCCACCAATTCCCAATTGCAAGCATGGTCAATCTCTCCGCCACTGAGTGGACATGTTGTTCACACAGCTATCCGAGCAGAAAGCCTGGGGAAGCTAGACTCTTTCCTCCTCTTCACCTCTGACATCTGATCAACAGCTGAGGCGCCTTGATTCTCCGCCACTGAGTGGACATGTTGTTCACACAGCTATCCGAGCAGAAAGCCTGGGGAAGCTAGACTCTTTCCTCCTCTTCACCTCTGACATCTGATCAACAGCTGAGGCGCCTTGATTCTGCCCCTGCGTGCGTTAGGTTTCCTCTTCTCTGTCTTGCACCGTCCCCGATTTGGATCAGGACCTCATCATCTTGTACTGAACTCTAACAATAGCCTCTCTACAGGTCTGCCTTGTTTCCAGTATGTTATTAGCATATTCTTTCAGTAGTGCAATTTGTTATGTTTCCCATTCTTCAATAGTTCCTCATTTTAAAATACAAATTATGAAGAACAGGACACATCATGACGTGGTCTATGACTTTCTCCCTCTATTGCTCTCTGGTTCAATATGGAAGAGCTTCCTGCCATTGGTTGACTGAGGGGTCTGCTTCGTCATATTTGTGCCTACTTTTGCATGCAATACCTGCTTTCTGGCTCCACATGGACAACGTCTACTCATCAAAGCTTCTCTGGCTCTCCTCATAGCCACACTCCGTCAGATGTCTCTTTGCTGGTTTCCTTGGCAATCTGCGCACACCTCCATTCCATTAGTAACCAGTTTTCATCATACCAGTTTTCATATGTGCTTCCTTCGCTAGGCTGTTGGCTTCTTCTGGATGGAGACCACCCTTAACTTGAAATTCTCTGGTGCTTGTTACGTAAAAATTGTCAATTCATCCTTGTTGATGGCATAACAAAAAGAGTAAGTGTTTTTATGTACCAGGGACATATGTATGGAGGAGCAATTTCATGTGATCCTGCACTAATGTTAGCAAGTAACTTTCTTTAGACTCTCAAAGAACTTCTTTTAGAAAATTCTATGGCTGGGCATGGTGGCGCATGCCTTTAATCCCAGCACTCGGGAGGCTGAGATAGGAGGAGTGCTGTGAGTTCGAGGCCGCTTGGGCTACAACGCGAGCGCAAGGCCGGCCTGAGCTACGCAGTGGGACCCTGCCTCAAAAAACCAGGGCCGGGAGTTTGGCTCAGTGACTTAAGCTCCTGTCTGACAGGCGTGAGGTTGTGAGTTCAATCCCTGGTGCCGGGGGGGAAAAGAAAAAAAGAAAGAAAATTTTATGGAATTTGCAAAATGGCAGTATATTCAACAGCAAGATGTTTGAGGGCTTTACTCTAGGCAAGAAAACAAAGATGAAGACTGTTGCTTTCCAGGTTCTTCTACTTTTTCTCTGTTTCTCCCTCGTTATTAGCATCTCTTCTTTTCTTCTTGAAAATTTTGGTTTCACCTAATCATATCCCTAGCTTTCTAGAAACATTATACTCTGACCTCAAAGAACAGTAAGGGTAAATGTTAAATTAATATTTATATAAGCACAAAAGTTCAGTTACTCACTCAACAAATATACGTTGAGTGCTTCTTTTGTGACAGGGACTAGCAGTCCACCAAAAAGTCAAAACGCATGCACTCATGAAACTTACAGTCCAGTGAGAAGCACACTGTAAACAAACATGTTAGAAAGCAAGTAAGATAGATGCAGTCAATAAAAATAAAAAGGATGAAGTGACAAGGGCAGGTGTTTGTTTTTTTCTAGACAATGGCCAAAATGTACTTTCAAGGTAAACTACCAGAATCCGATTAACATTGGGGGGAGAGCAATGCAATTTCTGGGAAAGCGACACAGAAAACAGACAAATGCATGTTTAAAGGCTTTTAGAAACAATAAAGAGCCAGTATGGCTTGAATGGAGTGGTAAGAGGAGCCAGAGGTCAGATTACAAAGCACGGGGCGGCAGGGGAGTGCTGAAACATATCTGGGGCTTTATTCCAGTGCTTTCTGAAGTCATTGTGGCATCTGAGCAGGGATTTACAGTGATCGGAACATGTTTTAAAAGAACAATATGCAATATTACAACCATTGTTAAATCCCTGTCATCTTGTTTTGAAAGTGTATATTGTTATTGTTTTGGGTTTTTTGTCGTTCTTGTAGTTGTTGTTTGTATGTCTCTTGTTTTTTGTTTTTCTTTTCTGCTTTTTTTCTCTTTAAAATTAAAAGAAATAAAAAAATAAAAGGGCGATTCTAGTTACTGTATGAAAATTATATTTTAATGGGACTAGAGTGAAACCAGGGAGACCAGTGCATATTCTAGCTGAGAGATAATGATGACTTGGACCAGGTTAGTGGATGTCATGGTGGTGAAACATGAAATTTATTTTGAAGATGGTGCCAGCAGGATATTTTTGATGGTGTGATTATGGAGTTCTTGAGAGAGATGTCAAAAACGACGCTAGGATTTTTACTCTGCGCAACTAAAAAATGAGGGTTGATGAACATGTCTTAAGGAGAATATTGTAAATTCTGTATTTCGACAATTTACATTTAAATTTTCTTTTAGATATCTACATACAGATATAAAATATATTGTTGGCTACATAACTGTACTATTCATGGAAGTTTCAGAACTTGGGACATAGCTATAGAAGATTTCAACATACAAATGAGTTTAAAAGTCAGGAAAGTAGATGGCATCACCTAGGGGTGTGAGGTGGCTGGAGAAAAGTCCCGAGGACTGAGCCCTGGGACAAACAAAAGTAAGAGTAATAGTTTTCAAAATATAGGTTGTGAGATCCTGAAATCAACTTAATCATTGTAACAAGCATTAAACAAAATGGAGACAGTAGACTAAAGAAGATTAGATGATTCTAGACTAGATGGGACAATCATTCGAGACTATATCATTTAATTGGTGGAAATATCTTTTTATGAAACTTTTCTATTTCTGAATTGTATGTATTAGACTGCAACAGAACAGTTTTAAATCCTTGTCTTTTGAACAGGAGGAAGTGATAGCATAGGAGACTAGGAAGGAATAGCCACTGGGGTAAGAGGAAAACCTGAAGAGGGTGGGTCTCAAACTCCAGTAGAAGAAAGTGAACCACAGTGGACTGTCCTGTCACTATGGACTGGTGGAGAAAGTACCACTAGATTGTATCATAAGATCATTGGTGACATTTTCAGGACTAGTTTCAGTAAAGGAGCAGGGTAAAGCATGAGTGAGATCAAGAAAGAATGGGACAAGAAATAAAAATAGCAGGTTTATATAAAAAGAAGAAAAATGAAATGAAGCAATAACTAGAATTGTATTGCTTCAGTCCCACATAGGATAACTTGGTGATAAACATAGTAAAACCTCTCAACTTTCTGATCTGGTGACCTCTGAGATCCGGGAAATTTCAATTCAGGAAAGAATCCAAAACACTGAGGTTTTAGAAATTAAGTTCTTATATTTATTCCTTCACCAAATTTTAAAGCACTTTGTAATAGTCATGTCTCTAACATTACTCTTAAAATCAAAGAGTAAATATAGAAAACTATTTTACGCTTTAAAACATTTTGAAAAATTGATATTATTTTTGATTGTTTTATAAATTTTATAAATGAGGTCATCTGTGCATAGAGATTTTTTGGAGGGGAAGATTTTGAATAAAAATGCATACCTCATTTTTTATAGTACTGTTATAATTTCTGTGTTCTTTTCTGCTAGCCTTAGTAATTTATCTTTCAAATAATTTATACTGATAGGGGAAAGGGAAAATGGAAGAAAGGAAAAGATTATATGTATGTAGGTATATACATATAACTGTATGTATGTATAAGTGTGCAAGATAGATAACTATACTGCTAATTCTGTTAGTTCATCAAAAACTATAGTTTGTTGAGGGCCTGGGATTTAGCTCAGTGGAGTAAATGCTTGCTTGGTAAGCACAAGGTTGTGAGTTTGAGCGCTGGTACAAAAAAAAGAATAGTTTGTGTTGTCATTATTTGATTATCTGATCATTTTTTATGCCTAGAACTTGTAACTTGAACAACTACTTCTAAGATAACAATATGCAATATGTTAATTAGTGTTGATTTCTTACTGTTTTTTTGAAATTCTGTATTATTTTTACCCTTTTTTATGTTTTGCTTTTTAAAATAAAAAACAATAATTTAGACTATACTCTAAATCTTTGAAGTTGCTCATAAACTTTCTTTTAATGTCCATAGACTGCTTATTTTTAATATTGATAATTTGTGTTTTCTCTGTTTTTATCTTGATCAATCTAGCTAGAGTCTTATCAGTTTTATTAATACTTTCAAGAATCAAGTTTTGGTTTCATGGTTTTCTCTATTAATCATTAATTTGGTTTTTCACTGATTTGCACTGTTTAACTATTATCATTTCCTCTCTTTGCTTACTTCGTGCTTGTTCTTCTTTTCCTGGACTTTTAAGGTCAAAGCAGGGACTATTGAGTTTGGTCCCTTCCTCTTTTTTATATAAACAGTTAGAGGTATAAAATTCTCACCAAACAGTGCATTTCACAGATATGGATGTTTAGTGTTTGGGTTATCATTCAGTGAAGGATATTTTCTAATTTCTTCTTTGACCTAAGAGTTAAGAAACATGTTATTTGACTCCTGAATATTCAGCTATTTCCTGGTATCTGTTTTTAAATTATTTTGGAATGTAATTTCTTTGTTGTCAGAGAGCATATACAGTGTTATTTCAAGTGTTTATGTTTACTATAATTGTATGACACAACTCACGACCTGCATTAGTGAGTGCTTCATGATCTCCCGGACAAAGGTATGTTGTGTTAGTCCAGTAAATGGATGGTGTCCATCAAGTCTTCTGTATGTCTAGAGAGCATTTTGTATTCCTCTTCTATTGCTGAGAAAAGAGTATTAAAATCTCGAAATTTAATTTCTTCCTTCTTTTCCACCAATTTTTCTTTGTGTGTGTTTTGAATTTGTTATTATATGCATACTTGTTTATTGTTTTAATGTTTTGTCTTGTTGAATTGACTGTTTCATTATGAAATATCCCTCTTTATCTCCAACAATATATCTTATCTTGAAGTCTAATTTGTCTGTTATTATTACAGCCACAGTAGCATTCTTATAAATATTTGAATGGTATACCTTCTTCCATATTTTATATATTGTCTTCATGTTATAAATAGGATATTGTTTTTTGAAAAATCTGCTTTGAAAATCTCTTCATTTTAGATTCCATTATCATTTAATGTCATCATATATGATTTTGTTTAACATATCATCTTGCTATTTGTTTTCTTTTTGTCCCATTAGATCTTTGATCTTTTTCTTTTTTTCCCCTACTTTAGGATTAATACAGTTTGAGAATTGTCTTCCACTGGTTTTTATTTCATTTTTTAAGCTATAACTCTTGGTTGCTTTTCAGTTGATATTATTCAGCTTTGGTTTACACAGTATCTATCGATTGATCGATCAATTGGTCTACCTATCGATGTACGTGTACACATACCTTACAAATGTCTTACAAATATATACTTTCATTTTCTGAAATCAAGCAATAAAAAAATTCATTTACATTTTTACCCACTTATTATTTCTAGAACTTTCCATTCCTTTGGGTAGACCAAATTTTCATCTAGTATCATTTCCTTTCAGTCTAAGGAATTGGCCTATATTTTGCAATGTTTTTCTTTTGGGGACAGATTCTTTCAGTATTTGTTTGTTCCAAATGTGTTTATCCCCCCCCCCTTTTTTTTTCGTTTTGAGATAAGGTCTCATTCTGCAGTTTAGGCTGGCTTTAAACTTTCTTTGTAGTCTAGGCTGGCCTCAAACTCTCAGCAATCTCCTTGCCTCAGCCTTCCAAGTGCTGGGATTACAGGCATGCACCACCACATCTGGCTTTTCATTAAATTTTTGAAATGTTTTCATTAAATTTTTATTCTCTTCTTTATCCTTTAAGTGTTTAAAATATGTCAGTTTAATGTAGTCTGACTTACATTGTTCTTAATGAGGTTGGAGTTATTGTTTTTACTAGTAGCTAATGTGCCTTGTTTTTTAAAAAAATACATTTTAAAGATTTTGTCTTATCATTTTATCTATTTTGGAAAATAGTCTTTTCCAAAAGAAAATCAGGAAAACATTTGAAGCCTTCAATGATTGGGCTTTATCCCATATTGCTAAAACTAATAATCACCTTACATTTTAGATTTTTGTTTGAACATCTTTCATCAACATTTATGGGGCATTAGCATACAAGAGATACAAGAGAATCCTCTTTTTTCATTTTTGAAGCCATTTCAACTATATGAAGCTGTTACTTAGCTCCATGAAAGTAAATTTGCTGATTAAGCATATGCAGACAAATGATAACCCTACCTCCCTGCATTGAGCTTTCTTTCTCAACTCAAGGTAAGATACTACTTGTTTGACTTTTTATTGGTTTATGTTTGTGATATATAATATGTACCCTTGTTGGGCAAAATAGGTACATATATAAATCCTACCAAGAACCTTTCCAGCTCTTTGCCCCACCTTGTCCCTTTGCTGCTACCCTGATGCCATTCCCCATCTCCAGAGAGATTGCTTCCCTGTTTCCTCCCATCTCTTCTTTATTGTGTTCTTTAATATGTATATTTTGGGCTTCTCATATAAAAGAACCCAGATGATATTTATTTTTCTGTGTCTTACTTATTTGACTTAACATTGTGGTCTTAAGATCCATCCATTTACCTGCAAGTGACACGGATTCATTCATCTTTATGGCTGGATAAAATTTCATTGTGTATATAGATGGCATTTTCCTCATTCATTTAACCACTGATGGGCACCTAGGCTGTTTTCAGAGCTCAGCTGTTGTGAGTTGCACTGATAAACATGGGCATGTACATATCACTATACTGTGCTGTCTTCAACTCTTTCAGAAAGGTGCAGGGGAAGATTTTTAAAGGAAGAACTTGTCACTTATTTCCTTTGTAACATCTCAAAATACAGAGTACAGTGCTCTCTACTCTGGTAATGATAACAAAAGCATTCAAAATATTAATAGATCAAATAACCCCTTAAAAAGTGATGTGTTCCACTGTCAAGAGTGGATATGACACTAATTAATTTTCTCATTTTGTATTCAGTTTCTGTCAATCTGCAGAGTATGTGGGCTCCCCAGTGGGTCATCACCAGAGTCTAATCCTATAGAATGGATCTTGGCTCTGATTAGCTATATGGTCCCTGATTCTATGATTCTGAGGTAAACAAGCCTATTAAATGGGGAAAGGGAAACTGCTTATTACTGATGGTACACTGAAAAGATTGTTTTGCTTAAAAGGTAAATGGTTTATTTTCAGTAGCATGAGATTAAGACTCAATATTTGAAAATTTCAAAAATGTGCCTGCCCTCCTGAAGTGATAATAAAGCAAAATATTCTTTTGAATTTGGGTCAAAAATTGAAGGAATAGTATCTGTGATTATATTAGAAACACTGGAATAAATCATAACAACTGAGATATTTCTTTATTAGAATTCTCAATATAACAAACATTACCAGGATGCACACCTATAATTAAAATGGAGATAAAAATTAAAGTACAATAAAATAAATTATCATACTGCATTCAAAAATTTCGATTAGGATGAACATTTTGCTGGTTCCTAAGAATAGGTAGTGGTTTCAAATAAATTGTTACAAATAATAAGTCATCCCTTCTGTTATGGTTTATACATTGTGTCAACTTGAAAAGTCTAGAAGCTTAATTAAGTAACTCAGCAGCTCTACATTCTGGGGTGTAGAGCACAAGCAGTTACCTGTTCCTTGTGTCAATTTGAGAAGGTCAGAAGTTTAACTGAGAGACTCAGCAGGGAGCCAGGGTTCTTACCTTGTAAACATCCTCATCCTGTGCAAAGGAGGGCAAGGAGATTTGTGAATGCTACACCCACCCTGGGGGTGGTGGTGGTGGCCTGTGTACAATATAAGGGAGGAGAAGAGGCTTGCTCTTGCCCCTTTTACTCTGGCTGCTTTTGCTTGGTTGCTGCCTTGAAGTGTTGCCCCAGTGCCATGCCACCCTGCCTTGGAGCCAGCTGATTATGGACTGAAACCTCCAAAAACTGTAAGATAAATAAAGCTTTCCTTCCCTAATTTTGGGTGTCAGGTGTTTTGTCTCAGAAACAAGTGAAAAGTAACTAAGATACCTTCTAAGTAAGTTCTCAGCTCTATTCTGTTGGCCTTGTTTCTGCTTCAAATATTTTACAACTGAGCTTCTCACTTTTTCTCTTAGGTTTAGCTTATATTTCTCAAGACATGAGGCACAATGTACCTTATATTTAGGTAGTGTTTCATATTCTACAAGGTCCTTTTTAATCTATTTCATTAAATTTAAGATACATGTTATTCTCTTGAGATAGAGAAGGTAGATCTAATTTCACAGATGAGAGAACTGTCACCTTTATCCAAGATCATATGTTTGGAAAAAAAACCCAGAAAAATTTAAAAATCTCTGATATTTAATCTAGTATGTTTTGAAACCCATCCACTATTCAAAACTCAAAAAACAAATCTCCCTCTGCTTTTTATAAACCACCCTTCAGATTCACCAGGATGTCCAAAGTATAAATTGCTTCTAGATTTTTGATTGCTCCTTTTTTTTTGCCATTTCAAAACTGAAATGGCAAAACTTGGGAAGGTGTCCAAGTTTTATGCAGTCAAAATCTTATTTCTTGGGACTTGGGAAAGTCCAGTCAATTTTGTCAAAATAAAAAAAAAAAAAATGCTCCTTATGTAAAATTCATGAGGCAAATGATTTGTTTAGAACTTGTGAAGATGGCTAAGTTATCATCTCAGAAGCTATATTTCAAAAGGTATCAGAGGTCTTCTGCTTCTAGCCAGCAATGAATAATCCATATCTACAACTACGGAACTGGAGGAAATATATGAAGTGATTATTTTCTGATGTTAGAAAAACAGACAGCATGGATCTGTGACCTTAGAGAAAGAGAAATCAAGAGGAGCCTCACACTTACTCCAGCGTTCCTGCCAGGAGATTCTGTCCAAACTGCAGTGGGATAAAGTAGAGCATACAGTACAGAGATCTCTGCATCCTGAGGTGGTGGATAAGTTACCTCTGAACTACGAAGGTAGCTTGATATTGCAGCATAGTAATAGAGAGAAAGGAGTTACACAGAAAAGAATCCCCAGGATGCTTCATATAGTTTCCCTTAGTCTTGAGTCCAAAACAAAAATCTGCCTGCCTGGCGTAAGAGTTCATAAAATGAAGAAAAAAAAAACTACTAAGGAAAGAAAAACAGCTGGAGAACATTGACTTGAACAGCTACTGGACCTCAACTAGCTAGGAGACGTTCGAATACTGATTGGAGTAGAGACATTAAATAACTGCATATAGTGGAGACCCTAGAAAGGCCAGGCTAATCTACTCTTATAGTAAAAATTACTCTAAATGTTGGCTAACAAAGCTTAAAAACGAACCTTGAATGAATCAAGATTAAGTAAATTAACTGTGTACTGGAACACAACTCTCCTTATTAAAGAACCTACTCAGTGGCACAGCATGCATAATATCTAGAACATAATAAAAAATTACTAGACATGGTGAAAAAGCAGCAAAATCTACATTCATCAATAAAAGCAGGTCCTGGATGAAATACTCGGAGGTGAAACTGGATGGGGAAGGCAGTGGCAGTAGGAATGCCAAGAATACTACATGTGTGTGAGACAGTAAGGAAGTAGAGGACAGGAACTGGTAACTAAGTGGACATGGCACATAGGGAAGAGGAAGGAATCCAAGATGGTAGACATTTGTCTGTTTGCATATAGGGATATGGAATAGGGCCACAATCAACACAGAGAATTCTAAGGGTTAGATAATGAATGGCATTGGGGGTGGAAATGATGAGTTCCATTTTTGACACATTGACTTGGAGACGTCTGTAGAAAAACCTGGTGAAAATGCCAGGAAATTCTCTGGGTGGATATAAATACTTATACATGTATAGCCAAGAAAATAACTAGGGAAAATGATTAACAGTGGTAAAATGCAAATAGTGAGCATGAATAAGTTTATCTGGCAAAATAGTATAGAAAGAATGTTAGTCCAACAGAAAATTGTAGAGAAGACCATCATTTAAATATTAGGAGAAGAGGACATTATGAAGAAGACTGAGAAATAAGAGTCAGAAAGATGAAGCCAGGCTTGTTTTCTTTTCTGCTGGCATGGCCAGTGGAGCCTTGTTAACCTGGGGAGAACCTGTCGTGTTTCCTGCGGGGTGGATATGGATTAGACAAAGCCAGTCATGGACATTTGCTCTACAGTAATAATACAGAAGGATATGATGAAGTCCTAGTCAGGAAGAAATAAATAGACATGGAAGAGCTTATGTTATTTTTGTGACTCTTAAAAATGGATCTAGGGCATGGATTTGTGTGTTTTAAGCTTCTCAAGGTGAATGTTTGATGAAATAATTATGAAGAAATTGTGGCATGCATCTTGAGACTCTGAAGTAGCAGGCATGAAAATAAAAGCCAATAGCTCACTGAGACCAGCAGAGGTGAAAGTAGGAAGTACCTCAGGGGTTTTGCTGCTGTGTTAAGCAAACCTAGAACGGCTGAGTTTTGCCTGCTTTTTGTGGCAATGTTTATTCTATACAATGTGCATTTTTGAGAAAGAAGAAAAAAGAGGGATTGCAGGAGGGTAGAAGGAAGGGGAAAAAAGGAAGGAGGAAAGGAATGAGGGAAAGCAGGAAGGAAAGAAGGAAGGAAGGAAAAAAGGAAGAAAGGGAGGGAGAGAAGGAGGAAGGAAGAAAAGAAAATGAGTAAAATTAGGAGAGAATGATATGGAAATCAGGGAAGAGATATTTTTTCTAAAGGGTGAAATGGTTGAAAATCTCTAAAGCCTTCTAAAAGTCAATTTCAGTAAGACTGAAAATAATTTTAGAGATCACTGGCAACCATAACAAATGAGATCAAGTGGGCAGCATTTACGTGGCTGGAGAACAAGGAGCAGATGAGAAATGAACAAGGGATTTTTTTTTTCAAGAAGCTGATTGAAAAAGGAAGATAGGGAGATACCTAAAGTGACACAAGGACAAGGAAGAGTTAATTTTTAGAATGGGAATTTTTTCATTAATATTTATAAGCAGAGGATCAATAAGGAAGAAAGGGGGTGGCAGGATATGGGAGAGAGAGAGGTTTACGGGGAAAATCTCATAGAAGGTAGGAAGGCGCAGGCTTACGAAGAAGGCTGAAGGTTATAACTTGGAAGAGAAAGGACAGAACATTCTCAGGTCCTGAAGCATAAGGATAGCAGTTACATAAAGGAGAAAAAGGAGTCAATGTTTAAACCAGAGGGGCGATGAGGAAGTGGGAGGGAATTTCGTTTTTGGAGAATGCAGAGGGTGAGTGTTGGCCATTCTGCCTCCTTGGACATGCTCAAGCAGCTGCCCCCTGGGCGGGCTGAAGAATGGAATTTGCTCAAGAATGTGGCCCTGTTAGATCATGCATCTCATTGCATCCAAATGAATGATAGACCAGTGAAGCCGTTGCCATAATTAGGTTAAAGCACATGCCAGAGGGATTTATCAAGATTTGTAAAGCTCTTAGGAGATATGTGACTGCATCAGTGAAGAAGTAGACGATTGATTTAAAATGTTAAAGATAAGGAGGTACCTTTGTGAGATTACTTCTGAAAATGAAAACAGCATCCTTAGGATCCAATACTGGGTGATTCCATCCCATCAACCTAGAATAAAGACATATGGAAGGATGAAGAACATTTTTAATTTTTGAATTAAAAGCACAGATAACATTTGGAACATGACATGCATGTTTTCATCCTTCTGTCTTTTATATGCCATTTTTCTTAGAGAAAGCAGGATCCTATTAATTCAGTAGCAAGGTTAGGAAAGGTAAGAGCTCTTGGATCAGTTATTCAAATTGTTAAAAAAAAAGTAAATGTAAGAATTGGATATGATATTGCCACTATTATTTTTTTGTTGGTTTATTAATAAGCTACAGCCACTCACTTTGGCTTGTCTTCTTTTTGTATTCATCGCATTTATTTGGTAATCTATAGCAACCTAGTGAATCACACATCAGAACAATAGAAATGACTAATATTTTTTTCTCATGGATCTGACTGGTGACTGGGCTGGAGTTTTGCTCTGTGGCCTCTCATGGTGTGGTAGTATATGATGTGTGGGGCTAGAGGAATCATGGGGCTCACCTACCCACATGTCAGGGCCATTGACTGGGTATAGGTAAGAAACTTACACTGGCCTCTTTTAGGTCTTGCCGCTTCCTCACAGCAAGGTGGCTGGGTCTCAGAAACAAGTGTCCCAAGAGGACCAGGTGAAATCTGTGTCACCTTTATGCCATGCTCCCAGAAGTTCCACAGAATGATTTCTGCTGTCACTGCGGACCTGCTAAGATTCAAAGGGCAGAGCCAAAATCTCCTCTTGAAAGGGAAAACCTGTATGAGAGAAATTTTTCTTTTTAAAACTTTGTTCTTTTGAAGCTGCCTAGTTCTATAACTGCTTCACAGCTTTGTAATTACTTTCTTGACCCCTGTAACCACGACAGTGTAACCAAACATGCAGGATGCCTGATTGGACCATTGTACCAAGCTTCATACATTGATGATCATGAGTCTACCCTTTTAACTGATGATCTCACCCTGCTAGCTAATCAGAAGAACCGCCAGGCTGTTCTTTCTTGCCTTTGTGCCTCCTTTGTGTCTCCTGCTTGTACATCATGTAAAACTCCTAGATCACCAGAGATAGGGGTCTGATGTTCTGAGAATGATCCCGATCAGTGCCTGTTGATGTTAATAAACCTGCCTCCAAATCCTGGGTGTCATTTTGGTGTTCTGTTTGCTGTTGCAGTTTCTCTGTGGGAGGATTGGAAGCATCACACAGCCAACAGAATGGGGGCTCTTTTAGCAACTCCTTTGGAAAATGCGATCTACATACTGCTCAAATAACCCCGGGACTCTGTCTAGACTCTAAGACAAATTTTATATCTCTTCCTATCCTGTTCACCTGTAAACTCCTTTTTGGAGACTTTTACTTTGCAGATCTACTAACTGTACCTGCTCCTGGCCATATGTGCTATTTTACAAGTTAAGCATACATGGGATTCTTCCCTGCAGGGACATTTTTAAAAACCAGAATTAGGTAGTCCCAAATCAACCTCCTGTCTGTGGCTTCTGATACCCTTTCTTTCCATCATGGTTTCTAGACTGAAGCCCAGTGAACACTTTCTAAAAAGGGCCAGAAAAGAAACACTTAGGATTTCACAAGATAGTCTTTATCACAAATACCCAGTGCTGGCTGGGTGTGGTGGTGCATGCCTGCAATCCCAGCATTTGGGAGGGGGAAGTAAGGATTGCTATGAGTTTAAGGCCAGCCTGGGTTACACAGTGAGCTCAAGGTCAGCCTGAACTATATATTGAGACCTGGTCTCAAAAAGAAAACCAAACAAAAACAAAAACCAGTGCTGCTGTTGTGGCACAAGGACGTCCTAGATGACACATGAACAAATGGTATGGTTACGTGCCAATAAAACTTTATTTAAAAAGATGTCAGTCTGCAGCTGTGTGGCCTTGGACTGGTGGCTGAACAAACCTGGGCCCTGGTAAAAATGGGCAACCACCCAAGAACCTACCTTATGGGCCGTTGTACAGAATGAAGAAGCCCAGGTAAAGCACTGACACAAAAATGCTACGAGTCAGTGTTTATTGAATACTTCCTGTATTCTAGTCTCCATTCTAAATGCTTTGCCTCATAGTGACTCATTTGTTTTTCCAAAGTTCTTTGAGATAGGTGCTGTTACTGTCTCATTTTACCAGAGAGGTGATGAAGGCATGGAGGAGGAGCATCACTTGCTGAGGGTTTTGTGATTTTGAGACTCAGTCCATTTTGATTTAAATATGTACTAAATAGCTTGTATGGAAATGTCATAAAGAAAACTTATATTGTTGAATTGATAAGTGTTAATTATAAATATTAAAAAAGAAAAATATGTATCCTAAAAAACAGTAAAAATAGATGGCACCAACAAAATAAAAAATAAATAAGTGGGACTATGCCAGAATAAATAGGATCCACAAAGAAAAACAAACAAACAAACAAACAAACAAAGAAACAAAAAAGAAAAGAAAGAAAAGGCAGCCTATACAATGGTAGGAAACATTTGCAAATCTTATCTTTGACTAGGAATTAGTATTGCAATATATACAAGACTCACACAACTCAATAGTAAAAAACAAAAACTCAAGTAACCCCATTAAAAAATGGGCAGAGGAACTGAAAAGACATTTTTCCAAAGATGACTAACAAATGGCCAATGCATATATGAAAAGATTTTTAACATAACCAATCATCAGAGAAACAAAAATTAAAATCACAATGAGGTATGGTCTCACACTAGTTAGGATGCCTTCTGTCCAAAACACAACAGATAAGAATTGTTGGTGAGGATAAAGACTAGAGGGAACCCTTGCACACTGTTGGTGAGAACATAAATTGGTATGGCCATCATGAAAAGTATAAATATTTCTCTAAAACTGAAAAATAGCACTGTGATATAATTAGTAACTCCACTTCTGGTATATACCCAAAAGAAATGAAACCTTATCTCAAATAAACACCAGTAATTCCATGTTTACTGTAGCATTGTTTGCTTTACTCTACACAAGGAAACAACCCAACTATCTACTGATGAATATATGGATAAACAAAATGTGATTTCATATATATATTATTATATATTGTATATTAGTGTATATTTCACCGTGAGTATATTATTAAGTCATAAGAAGAAGGAACTGTGGAGAATATTATGCTAAGTGAAATAAGACTGATACAGAAAGATACATATTGCATAACGTAATTTATATGTGAAATTTAAAAATGTCAAACTCTGAGGCAGAGGACTGAATGTGGATTCCCAGAAGCTGTGGGGAAAGAGCACAGTAAACAGGGAGAAGCTGATCAAAATGTATAAACCTTCAATTACAAAATGATTAAGTTTTGCAGTTCTAGTGCATGGCATGGTAACTATAATTAGCAATGCTGTGTTGTTTACTTGAAATTTGGTAAGACAGCTGTTTTAGGTATCCTTCCCTCTCCCCACAAAATAGTAAGCATGGGTAGTGATATGTGTGTTAATTAATGTGACTATGAAAATCAGCACACTGTGTGTATGTATATTAAAACATCATATTATATACCTTGAATGCACACCATTTTTTCCATTAAAATATTGTAAAATAAAAAATAGCAGAGTGGATTTGGACCATTTGTTGCTGTTTGTGGATTTCTGTTCTAGTACAAAGGACTGATCTGTCTTCCTCAAGAATCCTAGTTATTATAGAATATCATCAGTCCAGACTTTTGATTGAAATTATCACTTTTCCCACTAGTAAGTTTAGGGCAGAGCCTGATTTTGAAGGCAAGTATGGAAAACATTATCTCTTTCTTTTTTTTTTATTTTTATTTTTCATTATCTCTTTCTGATATGCTCCCCCAGATGAATCTGTGTGAATCTCAATGGCAAAGCTTTTAGCATAATTCCAGGGTATATTGTGCTTGAAGTATCGCTCTTATTTTCTGGTTTCACCAAACATATTTTTGGGCTGATCTAGCTTCATTTGGATCTGCTTCTGAAAAACAGAAATTATTCTCAATAAATTATCTAGTGCCTAATAAAGTAATGGTATCCAGTTATAGGAGATGAGCCCAGGTCCTTAAAGCAGTGGGATAAGTAGAGATTGCACTGAGAGAAGAAAATTACCCTGGATGTTCCTGCACCTCTGCTCAGCTGACGGAGAGCCAGGTGCTCCTGTTCCCTGAAAGACAGCCGCTCTGTGAGTCTTCCCTGCAGGCAAAATTAAGTGAGATGATCCCAGGAAACCCGAGTGGGACTTTTCTATTTCAGCAAATAAGTTTTTTGCTAAGAAGTGAGAGAGTACTGATTTTGTACTTTAAAATAATGGATCTCATTCAAATATAAATTAATATCCTTCCTTTAATGGTGGTTGCCATTATCCCCTAAACTGATACTATCATTTTAGTCATTTTGGGGTTTTGATTGGTATAGGTGAAAATGACTAAATTGACTACATCAAAATGTTCAGAAATAATATCATTTTAGACCTGGACAAGTGCTGGGAAGTTTAAATCTAAAACCATTATTTTTTAAAAGACTAATGGGAACTAAAATAAGGAGCATTCAGTCACACAATGTGTTTTAAAGACTAGTATGGTCTTTACTGTTCTAAATGGCTCAGAGCACACTTTTATTCCCATAGTGTCGTCTCCCAGCAAATGGATGAAAAGGGGCTAAAATGACAGTGCTCAGAAGGGGGGAATTGGAGGGGTAGGCACAGCCGGATTATCACAGCAGCAGCAACAGCATTGCATTGTTGTTTCTCAAGATTGAACAAACACATTGTGTTTTGGAAAGGCTTACTATTTAATATACAACTTACTATCAATTGTAGGAGAATGTTTCTTTAATGAAGCACATTTTGTACTTAGGAGTCTACTCCTTCAATATTGTGTATTTCTTTTATAGATTCAGTCCTAGCAAAAATTATAACACTTATTTTGGTATAAAGAACAGGAAAAGCACATATTATATTTAAAAATAAGTCCTTGAATATTACTCTGTTGAAGGCCTTCATCTTGATGCATCAGTCATATTTTTCTAGCCTAACTCAAGGAAGGTAGTGTTCGGTGCCTGGACCACAGCCAGATTCTATTTAAAAGCTGGGAAAGTACAGGCACTAAATTTCCCTTTGCTCAAATATGAATCCACCATCTAATGTTAAGCAATCTTCTTTGAATTGATGTTCTTCCTCTTAACTTATTTTACTTAATCATATTTATTAGGGGAGCTTAACACATCAAAAGCACATTTAAAAATATTTCCCATGATTAACCTTAGGGTAAGAAAGTTAATGTAATGTATATTGCCAAGTTCATTAACAGTCGCTTGATGGGCTAACAGCTGTGTGATGAAGACAGTAGCCATCAATTAAATGAACAATGATCTTGAGACCAGAATTTTCAGCAGGGAATAACCAGCCAAGTTGTGGGCACTGAAGGGCAACCACTGGATGAACATAATCCCTAGCATATTAGGATATGTCTTGTAGAACAGTATTTGTGAAAAATTTACACAAATTGGCCAATCTGGAAAATCAAAATATTTACGTAGTTTGGGAGAATTTAATAAAAAATACATCTTTAGAATAGCATTTAATGCATCATCTAGGCATACATTCATATTCAAAAGCTATTTATTTAGGTATAGGCAGATGGACATAAAAAGAGGCATTTACTCCCTTATAGAATGATATCACTAAATAGAAATGAAATTTAAAAGAGACAGATAAAACTCATGTAGTTGATAATATTTTATGAAGTAGGCAGCTCATTATTTGGGGAACAAGAGCTGACTAACATTTCAAAATAAAAAAAGTGTTGTAAATCATGTTTAAATAAATAAGGTAGTTCATTATAGTGTGGTTGTTCTGGGGAAGGGTTCATTCATTCCTGAAAGGTAATACCTCAAATCACCCCCTTTTTCTCTTGTTTTTTTAGAGTTTTAGAAGGATCAAGAGAGCGGTTTTTCAAATGGTGGTATTTGGAACAGGCATATTCTGTGAGGATCAAGTACTTGCCCAAGGCAGCAGAAGACTATTCCAGTTGTTTTGTTTAGTACAGTCCATGGACTGGTCTACAGGAAGCACTTAGCCTTGAGAAAGTACTCGAGACACTTACTACTATCATCACCCAGTAGAAACAATGGCATAAAATCCCTACTTTGTGGTGAGCTTCCCTCTGGAGGAGTGGTCCCCACTAAGGAGGTTAATTTACTATAACCAACTATTGAGAAAAAGAAAATGGAAGTATAATATGAATATTCTCTTTTAACTTTGTCCAGAGGAAAAAAATGCTGTTTAGTTGTTTATTGAAACCAAGAATCTTATAAAACCTGAGGCAGTTTTATCCAAGTGCGATCCAAAGTATTACTAAAAAGCTGAATATCAGTTTTTTAAATCCTATCTTCACCTATAAATCTATCACTCTAAAGAGAAAAATGAGTGAATATGAATAAAATGAATGTTCTAGAAATACTACTCTCAAAAAAAGTGTTAGCTAGAAAAAGATGCAATGATATGAAACACTGGCTAGAGTTGGTTTTGTGTGTCCTAGAACTGAGCTAGCTGCTCTTTCACTTACAAACAGGATAATCCTTTTCTCTATTCTAGACAATCGAAAGTCTGCAAAGAAGATGAAAGCTAAGTTCTTTGCTGTTCAGGAACTCATGTTCCAAGGGGGTGGGGTAGCAAGTTAAGCATAAAACTATAAAAAAGGTAAATAATAAAGTAAATACAAGAAACAAATTGTAATATACAGTACAAATTAAAAAAGGCAATGAAGAAAATAAACTCAAAATACAGTGGAGTTATTTGGGATGGATGGAGTTGCTGTTGGCTTTTGTGATGCCATTTTAAACTGAGACTTGACTGATCATAAAGAAGTCAGTGACCATACTGAGCTCTTTGGAAGTAATACGCCAAGCAGACAGGCCAGGAGGATTAGTAGCCTGCAAAGACGGATGCCGTCTATTCCTTTCCTTCTATGTAGCCGTGACATTGCTCTTGCTATCAAGAGGTGGAGACATGTTTCCCTTCATGCAAAACTAGAGTGGCATCACGAGTTGCTTTGGAAGATGTGCATCTGTGCCAGTGCCACATCTCCTTTTTAGGGGGCCTGGCAGCTCCTGATTCCTTCTTTGAAACCAGCTGCCTTTTAAGAAGGTTACTCTGAAGCTACCGTGCAGTCAGATGCCTGATGTATGAGGAGGAGCTACCTGGAACAGCATGCAGATAGCAGATGAGTGAAGTCATCAGGAGCCTTCTGGTCCAAACTGCCCAGAGCAGCTGAGTGGGTGAACACAACCAATATGAGCCCCATCAGCTGAGAACCATGCAGAAGTCTAACTCGTGTGAAGTTGGTACTTTCAGGATGGTTTTGCCCAGGAACAAACAATGGAAGCCATCAGAACAGAGCAGTCAAGGAATGGGGCTTTCCTTTGAGGTGAACTCTATCTTCAAACCTGAGAACAGCGTCTCTCTAAGCTCCAGAGAGGGGCTCTAGCAATATCCCTTCTGTGAATGCTTTGAAGTATATTTGCAGAGCAGAAAGCCCATAGATGTTTCCCATGCCTTCCTCTGTGGAAGTGAACAGGATGAGTCCTGGCCCATCCTCCAAGTCATGTTTAGGAGCCAGCAGTTGAATATCTAGGGGTTGGGGTAGAAATGTTTTCAAGGAAGGGCACTTAAATCTGCTCTCAGTACTTGCTTGCGAAAGCTCAGAGCCCTGCCTCCTGTTGCTCTCTGTAAGAACTCAAGAGCACTGCCTGTGGAATCTGGCATTCAAGTGGCAGAATCTGTTGCCATCTCTTTCTTGAGGTCTGAAGACAAGAAGTTGGCTGGAGAAGCTGCCTGTGGTAGGACGAGAAGGGAGAAATGTAGTGAGAGGCACGAGCATCCCCAGGGGTTGGTGGAGCACAGATGTGGGCAGGTATCCAAAACCCAGAGGACTCCATGAAGACAGCGTGGCCTGAGGCTGCTTGTGAGGACCCCGAGGACGAGCCAGAAGATAGAAAAGTAGGGAAGATGGCGACGAAAATCTGCTCACACTGGGGAAAGTGCGATGGGGAGCCCCTGAATGGTGGCAGTGGTGGGCGTGGCTGCGGTGGGGGTGAGGACTGCACGATACTGCCTATAAGGCAAAGCTAGTAGCATTCGAGTGTCTGCCATGACAGCAAGAGGCAACTCAAGCAGCTCCAGGTGTGTGGCCCAGTTGTGGCATCTTTTTTTTGCTAATCTGCCTCCACTCTGTCTCCAGCCTAAAGGAGTCAGATCCTAGACAAGAGGAGATGAAGCAAGGAGAGCAAGGGGACCCAGGGTTGTCCCCTCCTGCTGGTCCCTGAGCATAGGGCCAGATAGGAGTTGGGAGAGGGGAAACAGTTCACCCTGGGGTTGAGATCTCATTTTTTAAATTTAGAACGTGATCTGAAA
>RJWM01020353.1:0-37365 GCA_004363535.1 Dasyprocta punctata
TAATGGTTATCTCTGAGAAAGAGGAAGGAGAAAGAAATCATAAGGCCTCAGTGAGCTCTCTAATGTTACATTGCTTAAACTGGTGGTGGTACATGGGTATTTGGTTTTTGATGTGTCTGAAATGTTTTGTTTTTTAAAAAAATAGTATTTGTTTTGTTTTGTTTTGTTTGCTTTTTGTACTAGGGACTGAACCCAGGGCCTTTGTACCAAGCTACATTCCAGCCTCCCTCTTCCCCCATTTTTTTCAAGACAGAATCTCACTGAGTCGCTAAATTGCCTAGGCTGGGCTTGAACTTTCAATTTTTCTGCCTCAGCCTCCCAGAGAACTGGAGTTACTGGGTTGCACCACTATGCCCAGCTTAAAATAGATAGCTTTCTCAAATGTTTACCTATAGCTTTTAAACTCACCTCTCTCCAGGATTAAGCTATTTCAGTAACACTTTTAGTAATGAAATTTTCATTATTTTAAAGTGGGAACAAAATGGTTAGGGGAATAGAATATCTTCAATAGCTGTTTGTATCTTTGGCTTTTCTAGCCTACTAAAATCCTCTCTCTCAAAGTATGATCTTGTTTCACTTCAGGATTACCTATCTAATTAGAACAGCATTCGTTACAGTGTTCCATAGTTAGACAAAAATTCTCCTTGGAGAACTGTAACATGGTTGCTAGCTAATACTTCCTTGATTATTGGGCTGTTCTTATGAGACAGACATTGTGAATGCTGACAACCTTTGTTGTGTGGGGAAAGCAAGTTTTCTGTAACCAAAATACCAGTAGTAAGCCAGGTGTGGTGGTTCATGCCTGTTCAATCATTTCTGCTACTTGGGAAACTGAAGTGGGAGAACACATGCATTCCAGACCAGCCTGGGCAACATTGAGATCCCCGCTCCATCTGGAAAAACAAACCATGATGAAACCAAAACAAAACAAATAACATTCTGTCTTATATTTTGCCCAAAAGTAGCATTGTAGCACAGTTAGAAAACAGTAAATCTGAAGAGTAAAGTTTTTTTTTTTTTAACTTTTGCTTTATTTAACAATGTGGCTTACAAGTTTTTTCAAATAAAAAGGATTTTTAAATTTAGAATAAAAATTAAAATATAACATAGATTTTCATTTATTTACATGAAAACGTATACAGAATGCCATCTTACAGCAAACTAACAGCATGCCTTCTGTCCTGGCAGGAAAATTGAGGCAAATGTTTTTGAGTTACAGCTGAAGTAATTTCACTTCTTGTTCAGAATGCAAGCTGGCATGATCTCTAGAAGCATAAACTGACCTAGTCATGAATGTTGGAAGCCCTAAAACGTGTTGCATTTCAATAATTTGTATTGAAATTTTATTCATATCTTGTGTGTATTTTGATGCATAAATGGGAAAAATTGGTGAAGAGTAAAGCTTTGAGGTTTGATAAAAGGAGGCAATTCCTTTGTAACACAGATTCCTGACAGTGTTGATTTACTGTACTCCTTTTTTGTCTATGGAGCAGCAGTTAACGTGGCTGCAACAGTTTTCTGAATGGAGACTCTTTAGCCTAGTTTTGAGAAAACAGTTGTTTCTGATAATGTGCCAAGAATTTTCCACAGTGCTGGGGTGAGCAGAGTAGATAACTCTGAAGATTTGGAGTCAGAAGAACTGTCCCAACTTGATCACAGTGGCTTTACAAATTACAGAATTGCTTAGAGCCTCAGTTCCTACATCTGTGAAGTAAGATAACTGCATCACAGGCTCATTGTGAGGCCCAAATATGGTCATGTGGATGTTTCCTGACACTAGGATATTGTATTTTTAAAAGTATTATTCTGCTGAAATTTTAATATTGAAAGTATATTGATAATTAGGTTCAGGGCAGATATTTCTGTTCCTGTAAGAACAGCATAACAAATTATAATATAATGACCTTAAATCACCCAATATTTTGCCGAGATGAAGAAGGGAGGAGAAGAATAAGTAAGTTGGAAGAGCTAATTTCTACTCTGAAAGATAACATAATTCAGAGTTGGCAGTGTTGGGATGTTATTTCAAAACCTTGGAGAGAAAACTTGCATCAATGTGAGATTGGGCTCTTGCCCCCATCCTTCCGTGCTGCCGTAATTGTGTGTGTGAATGTCCTGGATGCTGCTCTCATGATCATCCCTGAAGCTAAAAGAAGGTAAACACCAGGTTCTCATTAGGTGGTGTTTAAGGGTCCTCATCTGGTGTCTAGGTGTGATAATGAAGCATGGTTACATTGGTGAATTTTAAATCACTAATGATCACAGAGCAGGGAAAATTCCTGTGACTCTCACATGGACCATGAAGAAGCAAGATGAAAACACACAGGAGGGATTTCTTTTTTGTAGCACTGGAGAGTGAACCCAAGGAGCACTGAGCTATTCCCCCAGCCCTTTGTAATTTCATTTTAATAATCAACTTATCTATCCATCTCTGTATTTCTGAGACAGGATCTTGCTAAGTTATCCAGGCTGTCCTCAAACTTGTCACCCTTCTACCGCAGCCTCCTGGTGGGATTCTTTTTCTATAGATGTGATAGACATGTAGAAACAAAATTTCTCAATGCCTCCTCCCCAGAAAAAAACAAAAACAAAATAAAAAACGAAACAAGATTAACAGATTTTTAAAAATGTTTTTTTGGTACCTGGAATTGAACTCAGTATCTCACACTTGCCAGGCAGGCGCTTATGCCACTGAGCTATATTACCTGCCCCGTCCCCTGCCTTTTTTTAACTATAGGACTTCTCAGAGCCTTTCCTTGTTAATTAATAAGTGAGATTCCAAAAGTGAGACTATACCTTTCTCAGATTTAGGAAATTTCTTTCTGTGGGGTATCACTGGTCTTAGTGCTCTAAGCAACATACTTCAGGAAATCTATTTTAATAATGTTAGTTTTATGGCTTTTCTAGTCCATCAGAGTAATTAGAATGCCGGAAAAGGGGGTATATCTGTTGATTACTGATACACCATGTAGGATCGACACAACTTTAAAAAGCCGGAAATCACAGGAACTAGGATGTGTAGTATACTAGGAGCAAGAGGTCCTCTCTGGCTGAGGAATTCCCAGGATAACATTGTGTGAGGGCACAGCAAGGTAACTAATGTTTGTACAGGCTGAATATTTGTTGTCCTTGTCATATACAGTGTGTTCCACATAAGAAATCTTGAGCTGGGGATGTGGCTCAGTAGAATGCTTGCTGAGTAAGCACAAGGCCCTCATTTCAATCCCTAGTATTGCAATAACTAACCAACTAACTAACTTACTTACTTACTTTTCACCTGGGTGTGGTAGTGTATGCCTCTGACCCCACCAGTCTGAAAAGATGAATGTCTTACTTTTTCATTGCTGGGACAAAATACCCAACACCTACCAGTTAAAGGAAGAAAGGTTTACTTTAGCTTACGATTTGTAGAGGTTTCAGTCCATAGTTGACTGACTTCAAGGCAGGGCAACACGCCAGGAAAAGCAGTCCATGGCAGGGCAGGCAGGAAGCAGCAGATTTCCTCCTTTTTTTCTTTTCCTTTTTTTTTTTTTTAATTCCATTCAGTCTGTAAACTCATTAGTTGGTGCCACCCACACTCAAGATAGGGCTTCCTTATTCACACCCAGAACTAACTTAATCAGTGGGCTAATTTAGTTACCACAGACCCTTATCCATATTCACATGCCCTAGATCCAGCCACTTCTGAAAAGCCCCAGCTATGAATATGTGAGGCTTTGTGGGAACATCTAGATAAAAGACATGATGACACTGGTGCAGGGGAGTGGAGGATTTCAGGCTTGAGCCCTGCCTATGCAACTTAGTGACTTAGCAAGACTGTTTAAAAAAAAAAAAAAAAGGCAGGGGACACAGCTTAGTGTGAAGGCCCTGGTTTCACCCCCTATCCCCCACAAGATTATTTTTGTTAACTTAATGGTGAATTTTTAAAAATTTTTTTATTTTTGTCTTTTTAAGACAGGGTCTCACTATGCAGTTCAGGCTGGCCTTGAGCTCTCTTTGTAACCCAGGCTGGTCTTTAACTTGCAATGATCCTCTTGCCTCAGCCTCCCAAGTGCTGGGATTACAGGTGTGTACCACCATACCTGGCTTGATGGTGAATATTTTAGAGCATACCCTTTTAAGTTGATAAATTTGTGTGAGTGTGCTAGGACTGCAGTAACAAAATGCTAAAACCAGACTGCTTGACACACCAGGAAATTATTCTCTCATCATCTGGAGATCAGAAGTCTAAAATCAAGGCATCAGCAGGGTCACATTTCCTCTGAAAGCTCTGGTGAATAATGTTCCTCACCTCTTCTAGCTTCTGGTGGTTCCTGCTGTTGTTTGCTGTGTAGCAGCACAACTTCTGCATGTGCTGCCCTCCTCACACGGCCGCTGTCTCTGTGTGTGTAGGTCTGTGTTCCCTTGGATTACAAAACACCAGACAGATAATTGGGCTCACTCTTAATCCAGGAGGATTTCCTTTTGAGACCCTTAACTAACTGCATCTGTGAAAGCCTATTTTCAACTAATGTAACATTGTGAAGTTCTAGGTTGACATGAGCCTCATGTCTACGTGACCACCCTTGCGATTACATTATATAAATATTTTTTGGTGTAGGCCCTTCATTTTTGTCTTTTGTAATTCTTGTTTCTAGGTAACTTTTAACTTGGTTTGAGAAAATGTATTAATGTCTTTGTGGTATCTTAAGATGTTGATACTGATATAAGACAGGTTTCAGTAGAATAGATTCATGTTTGATACAGAAAAAAGGTAAAACTAAAGAATGAAATATTACTGTTTTTTGGTACCAGGAATCGAACTCAGGACCTTGTGTTTGCCAGGCAGGTGCTGTGCCACTGAGCTATATTACATCCCTGGTCTAAAGAATGAAATTTTAGAATAATTTCTATTAATATGGGGGATTCAGTTTATTATTTTCAAAAATACAAGACTGTAAATTAAGGATTCCTCTAATATGTTAAACTTTTACATTTTATTAAAAGGGTGTATATACAGTATTAGTATTTACACAGTAATACTATATAACATCTTCTTTTTTTTTTTTTTTTCCCCTGCACTGGAGCTCAAACTCACAACCTCGCACCTGCGAGACAGGCGCTTAAGCCACTGAGCCAAACTCTCAGCCCTAGTTTTTTGAGGCAGGGTCGCACTATGTAGCTCAGGTAGGCCTTGTGCTCGCATTGTATCCCAAGCTGGCCTCAAACTCACAACGCTCCGCCTACCTCAGCCTCCCGAGTGCTGGAATTAAAGGCGTGCGCCACCATGCCCAGCTTATAATGTCTTCTTAAAGATTACTTTTTAAAAAGATTTACCACATTTCACTTGCCATTTTTTGGAAGAGACGTGAGTTTTTGATCACATTTAGGATCTGGTGTTGGATTTGCCACTCACTAGCTGAGCATCTCTGGTCATTATTTTGTCTTTCTGTATTCCTAGTTTCCTATAAAATGTTGCTTATAATACCAACCTTCCACAGTTCAGTACAAAGTACATATGCACATATAATGATTATTATGTGCAAATAATATCTGATAAGGTATATCCCTTAATTATATTACATACTATAAATGTGTAACTAGATTTATAATATAAAAATTGTATTCGTTTTAAAAATTGTTGCTTAATTTAATACCTCTCTGCTCTTCTGTCAAAGATGGGTACTATGTGTATATGTATCTGTTGGAAGGCTGCTGAATATTAACCAAAGTTAGGAAATGTGTTGAACTTTAGAAGCTAGAAATCTCATCATTGGTGGTAGTAGTGGCAGTATGGATAGTGTAGCAGGTTGTATGAAATGTGTACATGTCTAAAAATGACAGCGAAAGGTGTCTAAAAATGACAGCTATTACTTAATACATCCAGTGTGCCTAAATAAAGGAATGCTAGTGAGGCTAAGTGAATAGAAAGCACAGGTCAAAGACCTAAATAATAATAGTTACCAATTTTTTTATCTGTCTTTTATGTACTTAGTGCTACGGAAAGTGCCTTACAAACATTTAATGTATCATATGATGATTACTCCTATGGAATGTCATATTCTTATTTTTACAGATGAGTAAATGGTTGGGGTTTTTTAACTTATCCGGGTCAAATAGCTAGTAAGTACCTTCAAACAAATACAGCCTGAAACTATAATATCTATGCTCTGTTCACATACTGCTTTCTCATGTGAAAGTGGAATTAGTGTTCAGTTTTACTCCTGACAAAGGTGAATTTACTACTACTATCATCCTTCCCCCACTTTTGGAATATTTTAAAAATTAAAAAATGTAAAACTCTGAGTAAAATTTGAAAAAAATTACCATAGAATAAATTTTTAGGTTAGCAAGTTATCATTTTAATATATTTTCTCTGTAGCTGGAAAATGCAGAAGCATATACATATATTTTTGGTTTATAAGAGCATTTTTTGTATTTTTCCTGTTAAGAGTCTATTACGTTGGGATAACAATTTATTAAACTCCTCTTTGAAATTGGGCATTTAGGTTGTTTGAAGTCTTTTATACTATGAAATACCCCTACTTAGGCACTTTTTTGTTATGTACTTAATTCTCAGTGAAACTCTTAGGAGAGGGATTATACTTTTTTGGACGAGTAGTAATGTAAATAGCATTCTTAGTGCTCACTTTGGGCATTGACTCCCCTTTTGCTTTCCTGAAACGTTCTATTGGTTACTCAATCATGAAAAAGGAGTTCCACTTACTCCTTGGTGTCTCCACCAAACAAAAACAAAAACAAAAACAAAACAAAACAAAAAAAAACCCCCAGAAGTGTACTGATTTTCTATTTAACAGACAAAAATAAAAACTGATGTTCTCTGCCTATTTGGTTGGTGTGTGTATGAATTTGAGTGTTTTAGGGTTTAGGGCACCTTCACTGTCCTCAGTTTTATTTTGTTTTGTTTTTGAGATAGGGTCTCACTGTATTACAGGCTGCCCTTGAACCTACCTTCTAACTCAGGCTTGCCTCAAATTTGCAGTGATTCTCCTGCCTCAGCTTCTCAACTGCTATGATTACAGGCATGCACCATCATGCTGGGCTTTTTACATTGTTCTCAGGTTTTTTTTTTTTTTTTTTTTTTTTTCCAGCACCGGGGATTGAACTCACAACTTCACACCTGCCAGACAGGTGCTTAAGCCACTGAGCCAAATTCCCGGCCCTGTCCTCAGTTTTGAATGCAGTTGTACTTTTGTCATTTCTTGTATTGTTTTGAAAGTGAATAAATCATACCTTTATATTTTCTTCTAATTATTTTATAATTTGATGAAATGCTCAAGTATTAGAAAAAACTTTGTAGTATATCTTGATTGGTGATTGATTTTATTCTTTGGGGAGGGGTCTGTTATTTTTCAAAGGTGGTAACATTCATTATTACTCCAGAATTGAATTAAGTGAAGTCCCTGTTCCATGGCTATTACTTTCCCTCTTATTCTTGGTATCTGTTCAATAAATTTTTCTCACAGTATTGCTATATCTTGTTGCTTTCTAAATGATTTTAATTGTTCTATAAAATTCTTCTTGCTTTGCTCTTCCTTCATAACTCCTGTATTATTTTTTTTCCCTGAAATATCCATACATGTCCTGGACAAATTTAATGTCTATTTTTAAATTTAAATTTTTGTATTGTAGTCTTTTGGTTTTCTTACCTTACCAATTATTATGTACAGTAATTACTAATACTAGTAATAGAGTAATTACTAATTATTATTATACAGTCCTAACAAACTATATTTTGTTTCTTCCAGAACTTTTAACCTTTTTCTGCACTAATAAATTACCTTAGTTTTTCATTTTAGTTTTCTTCAAATCTAAAGCTAAATTTCCCTTATTTTCTAGTGCTTTTATACTATTCCATACTTTCAAACCTGTCAGGTAGATAACATCCTCACCCACACCCAGACCCCCCAGAGGAACTGTTTTGGATCTTCTGTTGCTTTCCTATTTGTATGTGTTGCCTTCTAAGCCTTCTACACATCTTTCATCTGTTATTTTTTAAAGGTGGTAACATTCATTATTACTCCAGAATTGAATTAAGTGAAGTCCCTGTTCCATGGCTATTACTTTCCCTCTTATTTTGAGAATTCTGTTTTTCACCCATACTGAATCCCTTTTTCACTAGGGCCCCTGTCATTTTTCTTAGTGTCCTTCTCTATTTTGATGGAGTATATATTCTCCAGTAGATTCTTGAGAAAGGGTGCACAAAAGCAAAAAATTTGGAGACTTTGCCTGTATAGCAGCATCTGAATTCTATGATCATTGATATCTGAATGGGCATAGCATTCAAATTTAAAACATAAAATCTTGGCGTGTGTGTGTGTACTGCCAGGGCCTTGTTCATGCTAGGCAGACATTCTACCACTGAATTACATCTCTAGCTCTACTTTTTAGTTTTAACTTCATCTTTGAAATAGAGACCTTATGCCCATGGAGCCAAAATCCAAAAGGTACAAGGGATTTTTATCAGTGCTAAGGGAATTGTGTCTGTGGCATGAGAGAGTTTCAGAGGAGGGGTGTGATGAAACTTCTGTATCATTTGATTGTAATGATAGTTAAATTAATTTCTGTGTTAAAATTCACACAACCAGAAGATAAAAACTTCAATTTATAGGTAATGTCAGTTTAAAAAATGAAAAATAACTTAAAAATAGAAAAAAGCATATAGCAAAAAGAATCTTTTCTTTTTCTCCTTAACCTTCTAGCTTTCCTTTCTTGAAGAAACCAGTTACCACTTTCATATTTGTTCTTCTCCTCAATCTCTGTAAAACATCTAAATCTTTGGGGGTGAAATCAGGCAGAAGAGAAAAAAAAATTAAGCCTGCCAATTATTCTGACAAATCTAAGTCTACTATTAAAATATATTATCAACCAATTCTGGTACTAATTTATTAAAATTACTCTTCCTGCAGTTGGCAAACATGAATTGACCGGGCATAAAGTTGCTGTGAAGATACTCAATCGACAGAAGATTCGAAGCCTTGATGTGGTAGGAAAAATCCGCAGAGAAATTCAGAACCTGAAGCTTTTCAGGCATCCTCATATAATTAAACTGTAAGCTCTATTTATATTAAATATGTTCCTGTCATCTTTTTATCACTTTTGTTAACTTACCTAATCTGACAAGTGAGAAAGATGATTGATAATTCTCCCTGTTTCCTAAGGGCTTGAAGTTTCTTCCTGTTTATGTATTTATCTAACACTGTCAGACATGCCTGTTTTGCTGTTTGTGTATTTATCTAACATTGTTAGATAGGCTTATTTTCATGTGTTAACTTTGTGCATATTACCATTATTCTCCTCATTCTGTCCTGTCTTCTGGACAGATGCCCTTCTGATAGATAATGTTCAGTGCTTTTATGCCTGTAGAACCAGCAATGGATTTGCTAGCAAAAATTCTGCACCTCCCTATTTCCATGTGTTGTCAATTAGCCTCACTACAGAATGCACTAGAGAAAGTTTCCCTGTACTGCTTATATTTGGTCATGCAAATAAAACTTCAGGAATGTAGTATTTTAATAGGGCTGTAATGTTACTGTTTTACAGTTGGCAATTGTAGGGTTTACAGATAACTTATTTATTGCTTAGCTCCTGCTTTATTATGCAGACCATGAAGCTGCTTAGACTTTTCTGTTGCACTGGCTAACCGTTTCATTCTCATCTCTCTGATTTGTTGCAGTGGTTTTAAGTATAATATGGTAATGATCCCTAAGTGTACATTTCCTGTTTTCAAACCTCTATACCCTGGACTCCTATGCCCCCTGCTTACTTAACATCTCCATTTAGATGTCCAGGAGGCACTTCACACTCCACATAGTCAAATCTGAACTCTTTATTGCCATCTTAGGCTTGCTCTTCCCACAGTTTTTGCCATCACTTAATAGTTGCTTAAGAACAGAAACTTAGAAATCATTCTTAGCTTCTTTATTTCTCTTGCTTCCTACCACCCATTCCATCTCTTCCTTCAAACATACCGGACCCATTTCTCAGTCTTTGTCACCATTAGACTGATGTGAGCCACTGTCTCTCATGAACTATGGCAGTAATCTCCTTTTTCCACCTTTATCATTCACAGTCGATTCTTCACATGGCAGTCACCCTTTTAATATACCAGATCACATGACTACTTAAAACTGTCACTAGCTTTCATCTTCCTTCAAGTGAAACTCAGAGTCTCTTCATGGTTTATAAAGTTCTGTGTCTTTTGGCCTCCAGTTAAACCTGCAACTCCAGATCCTATTTCTCTCCCAGGTTACTCTGCCCTTGCCGTCTTATATTCCTTGAACATGCCAAGCAGGTTTCCACCTGGGGCCTTTGCACTTGCTGTTCTCCTCTCTTGTTCACCTTTCTTCCAGATAATGCCATAGTTTGCTTCATGACTTTCTTCAGGCCCTGCTCAAATGTTACCTTATTAGAAGCTTTCCTTGACGATACTGAACAGAAGATTTTGCTTTATTTCTCTTCATAGCATGTTCTGCCACTTGAAATACTGCTTATTTTGTTTCCTGGCTCCTGGAACGTGGACCATGAGAACAGAGAATTTGTTTTGTTTCCTGTAGTGTTCCCAGCTATTAGTACATTACCCAGTATACTGCAGCTGCTTAGTTAATATTTACTGAATGAATGAATATACATGTTTCAATATTAGTAGATAATGTTTTCTCTCACCAGGTACCAGGTCATCAGTACACCATCTGATATTTTCATGGTGATGGAATATGTCTCAGGAGGAGAGCTATTTGATTATATCTGTAAAAATGGAAGGGTAAGCAGTTCTGATTTAATCCTGTATATATTTTGTAACTCTCCTTATCGCTTACTAGCATCACAATGCCAGAGAGCAATTTTAAGAGGCCTATTTAGTAACAAGTTTTTTTTTTCATATATAGTAAGTACCCAACTTAGGAATGCTCGAGTTTCAAACTTTCACAGGTGTACTGTGTAAGACTCACTTTGTTGGCTTACAAATGAATCTGATTTATGAACAGTCTTCCTGGAATGGAACTCATTTGCAAATCAGGGACTTGCTGTATTTGTTTAGGGTCATAGACTATTCATAGCTAGAAGGACTTTAAAAATGATTTTCTTAGTCTGCTAATACATGTGGATACTGAGCCTTACAGTATATATATTTGCTTACGGTCACATGATTTGTCAGTGATAACTGCATTGAGGCCCCAGAACCCATAATGACTTATACCTTTGCTATACATGAATACTTTTAATAGATATCTTGAAGTATATAATTAGTATTTATAAAATATCCTGTTAAGCCATTAAATATCTAGGACTTAGTAGTCACCTCTAGTCACATTTAGATTACTTTCATTTTTTGATTTCAATAATCTGGTGTACCTGGAGTAGTAAGAACAGGCTTCATGAAGGAGGTAGGAATTAGATATAAAGAGTTTAGAGCTGGATGAACCTGAGAAAACATGTTCAGTAGTACTTTACATCACAGATAAAATACTGAATACTGTCCCCTGCCCTTACTTTTTCTCATACTCAGGTTATCTGATATGTTAAAGCTTCATTGTGAAAAAAACCACATACACACAGAGACAACAGTTTTTCACAATTGTCTCTAAAATTACCGATGTCATTCATTCATTCTTTATAGCATGTCTGCTTCATCAAAATCAAACTCATTACCCAAGTTAATTTTTATTTTACTGTTTTTTAACATGGTTTATTTCTACTTCAGGCATTTTTCTCAATACCCCTCCCCCCACCCGCCTGGTGTCCAGCTCCCAAAAAAGGTCTGCCTAGAAAAATGGAAACAGGCACAAACTGAATTGGTATCTTTTTCTTCTGTTTTTTTATTTCTTGGTTATTGTTTCATATTGTGAGAATTTTACCTTTTGAATACTAAAATTTTGGCTGTCATATTTTATGTATCAGAGGTCTTTCTTATTCTCTAAAGTCTTCTTTGAAAAGTCTAGGGCAGGGTGTTGTGGTACCTGCCTGTAATCTTACAACCCAGAAGGCTGAGGCAGGAGGATTATGAGCTTAAAGCCATCTTAGACTACATAGCAAGTTCAGGCCAGCCTGTAGTATATAGCAAGATTCAGTCTCAAAAAACAAAACAAAAACAAACAGATCTCCCTCAACAGTAGAAAACCAGCGTGTTAGTTTTTGCTCCACAGATGTTGTAACCTTAGCTGTTAGAGGATGAATATTTTTGTTTTGTTTTTTTTTTAAAGTCGTCTTTAGTTCTTTGCTATTTTGTACCTTCTGTGCTTTTATTTACTTTTTTTTTTTTTTTGGTTTGTTTTACTTGCTTATCTCTTTTGTTCATGGTCCTTGCTTAGATATATTGTGTTTCTTGGTTTTCCGTACATGTAAGAGTAAATTTCTAAATGCCAGACTCTTACAGGGGAACCGATTGGTGGGAATTCTCGTAGATTGAATTGGTAGCAACCTGTCCATTTTATTAGGGTACATTATATGTCATTAGTAACAAATACTTTTTTTGAATCTGATACGTGCTACAGAAGAGACCTTCCACTTTTCTAGAAGGCATTAGTTTAGCTGTCAGTTCTACCAGAACTGAGTCAGGAAGGGGGTTGCAAATCTCACTTGTTAGTATGTTGGCTTCACTTAACCCACACGTTTTCCTCATAATGTCTCATCTCTGTCTTGTGTCCTTGAGAACACAGCTGGTCCAGCCTTACAACAATAATCTATAGGTCTTACTCCCTAGTAGGGGTCAGTTTAAAAGCTTCTTACCTCAACCCAGTAGTCTTGTTTTCAGCTTACCTACCATTTCTGCTTTATGGAGTTGCTGATACTTCCAGTTTCTAACCCTTTCCAGGGTTCTGTGTGCTGATGAGTTTATTTCTTACTACCTACCCCACCATAGACTTAGGTCTTACTTTTTCTGTTGGGCAAGTCTTTATCACTGTTCATCCTCTGTTCAGCATGGTAACTCTTGATGACTGCTGTCTCTTATTTCTGTCATTCTATCATTATATGCCTCTTTTATTGCTGATGTTATTTTAGTGATATTTTAAGGATACAGTCTGCAGTGTTTAACTGGGAATATGCTTTTGACTTTTCTGATCTTTTTTTATACACTTATCTTCCTATGTATGGTATCTTTATGAATATGTTATTTTTCATTTTTGTAGCCTACTAGTTATTTTACCACTCATACTTTGTTCAACTAAATTTTTACTACTCTTTATTTTGAACAGGTATTTTTTCCCCCATAAGTTCCATTGAAAGAAATATTAGAAAATACTAGTAATTTTTTTGTAGAGGAAGGGTCATTCATAATGGTTCAGTAGTTATACTTTTGTTTTCAAGAAAATTACTAGTATTTCTGTTGTCTCAGATTATCCATGCCATTCAAGGTGAGAAATTCAGGTTTTGGAATGCTAATTTGAGCCCCATCAGAGAATTGAGAGTTCTTTGCTTGGATAATTAATAGCTTATTTATTAAATATGACTTCTTGGGAGCAAGCACATGCACATCATCGCTTATGTTGAGAAAACAATAAAATACAGATAGATGAGCTTTTAAAGAATATTTTAAAAAGGTAGTTGCAGGGTAAGTTTTTTTAAGGTACAATAAATTATATAAGATGAAGGTTTTTCTTTTATTAAACATCTTTTAAGAGATAATATTGTTGATTGCTAATTCATTAACAATGCTTAAATGTTATATCCTCAATAGTCTAAAATAGTATCTTGCATCCCAACATCATTTCCTGTTCTCCTGCTTTATTTTCCTTCAGAGCACTCTCATTTCTGATGTTACATTTATTTGTTTTGTTGCTTTTTTTTGGTCCATTGGATTAGGGTCTTTGTTGTATTCAGTGGTATATCATGAAAGTCTAAAACTGTAGTACTTTGAAAGTGTAAGTAAATATTAAAAGAATGGAAAATTAAACATTTCTAATATTCAGGAGAAAACATACCTAGTGTCATACAGAAACTGAAATTATTTGAATTAGATGACAATACCGACTAAGAAATATAGTCATATAAAAATGCTGATTTGGGTCCCAAGATCCTACTATTCTTGCTTTGTGCATTGTATTTTGCTTCACTTCAGAAAATATCATGGATGAAATTTATTGGAAGGTTTCTTGGATTTCAAGTTTATAGTTTAGAGAACTATAGGTAGGAAAGTTGGTTTTGAAAGACAAACCTTTAAGATGTCTCTCTGCTTTTCTTAGCTGGATGAAAAGGAAAGTCGACGTCTGTTCCAACAAATCCTTTCTGGTGTGGATTACTGTCACAGGCATATGGTGGTCCACAGAGATTTGAAACCTGAAAATGTACTGCTTGATGCACATATGAATGCCAAGATAGCTGATTTTGGTAAGGCTGTTTTTATGGCTCATCTGTTTATTATGGCTAATGAACATAAGTATCATTCTTCAGGTAATTTTCATGTAATAGACCAAGTATCCCATTTTTCTCATTGAGAGACCAACTATCTCATTTCCTCATTGAACATATAAAAAGGAGAAAAGCTAAAGCATTCTTTTTTCTTAGCCTTATGTATTTAAAATTGTATGGCAGTAGATAAACAATTTAAGTTGGCAGCCTTAAAGAGATCATTTGAAATGAGAACACTCTTGCTGAAGGAGAGGGTAGCAATCTATTTCCAGTATATTCTTTTGGTCAATATGAAGAAAAAGGAAGGTGAATGGGATGGAATTATTTAAAAGCTGAAAGCCAGAAGGTGAACTTAAACAAAAAGTTTAAAAATTAAAATATTTTAAATGATAGGAAATCTAATTTCAGTTTCAGGAACACTTGAGTATAAAAATGAATTTGTTTTTCCCGTATTACCTATATAAATTGACATTATTACACCTAAGAGAAAAATGAATCTCTGAAACTCTTGGTTACTTTAGTTTAAACCAGAGGAAATTTTATAAGTGCTATATTCAGTTTTCTGTATATATGTTACTTTAAATTTTAGAAATTTATGTCCTAAACAATTTCGAGCTCCTGGATAAGAGCTTTTTTGTGCGTGTCCTCCCCCCACTCTCTCTTCCTTTTTACTCTTTTCCTTTTTACTCTTTCTAAAGTCTCTGTAATTTAGGCTGGCTTTGATCTTACTTTGTATACCAGGCTGACGTTGGCAGTCTTCTTGTCTTAGCCTCCCAAGTGTTTGTATTATAGGTGTGCACCACCACACTTGGCTCTTTTTCTACTTTTGAACTAAATTATTTCACTTCCTTTATTTCTCAGTTATCATAATTATCTTTTTTTTCCTCCCTCCCTTTCCCCCTTTTTCCTTTCTTCCCTTTTCCCCTTCCTCCCTCTCTCCCTTTCTTCTTTCCTTCATTATACTGAGAACTGAACCAAGGGTTTTCACAGTGGGCCACATTCCCAGCCCTTTATATTTTGTGACAGGGTCTCAACTACATTGCTAAGTTGCCCAGGCTGGTCTTAAAAAAATAAAAGATCCTCCTGCCTCAGACTTTCAATGCTGGGACTATAGGTGTGTGCCACTTCACTGGGCTCTTGATTGTCTTTTTAGAGTGCATTTCTATAGGAACAGGTGTTTCTTTTTAGAGTAAAGCTATGAGAGAATTTTACTGCTTTTTAAAATTTTGTTTTGAAAGAATCAGAACAGGGTTAATAGAAACTGACTTTTAATACTTCTACTTGAGACTATTTTCCTTGGCTTTCTCTGTATGAATACAATTTAAATATAAGCTGGGCATATGTGCACGTGCCTACAATCTCAGCACTCTGGAGGCTGAAGCAGGAGGATTGTGAATTGAAGGTCAGCCTGGACCTGTCTCAAAAAAAGAAGAACAAACATGAAAAGTTTATTCTAGTAAGCAAAATAACTACTAATTCAATATCTATTCATTAAACTCTAGCAAACACTGACTTTACCCTTTGAAATTACACATTTGGGAATGAAGGCTGATTTTGTTGAAACAAGAAACAGACTGTTGATTTATCACTTCAGTGTAAATTCAGTTTTAATGTTTAATGGGGTTTTATTTCTACATTTGTCTTTGGGAAATCTTTTGAGTAGCTGTTTTTGTGCACTTTCAGGTCTTTCAAACATGATGTCAGATGGTGAATTTTTAAGAACAAGTTGTGGCTCACCCAACTATGCTGCACCAGAAGTAATTTCAGGAAGGTAGTATTTTGACACCTTCTACCCCCAATACATTTGTGATTGTCATTTTCTCCTAGATTTTGTTAATCTATAATGTTATATTCTAGTGGGAAAAAAAGACATACAAGACTTACTCTTTTCTTATTTCTGAGACAGGGTCTTGCTATGCAGTTCAGGTTGGCCTTGAGCTCACTTTGTAGCCCAGGCTGCTCTCGAATTTGCAACAATCCTCCTGCCTCAGCCTCCTGAGCGCTGGGATTGTAGGCATGTGCCACCATGCCCGGCTAATATTCTGTTTTTGAAGAATAAAACATTACAATGAATAAGGTTAAGGACTTTATAGAGGAGAGTGTTGGTCTGCAAGTCAATATTATATTAGAAAAGTACTTTAATTTTTCCTCTGGTGGAAGATACTAAATTTAAAGCTAGTGAGTTTTAAAGTAGGTAGGCTAAGTATGGTGGTCTGTACCTGTGTACCCATCGCTCAAGAAGCTGAAGCAGGAGAATTGTCTTGAGTTTGAGCCAACCTGGGCTACACAATAAGGTTTTTTTTGGTACTGGTAATCAAACTCAGGACCTTATGCTTGCCAGGCAGGTGCTGTGCTACTGAGCTATATCCCTAGCCTCACAGTAAATTTAAGGTCAGCCTGAATTATATAGTGAGAACCTGTCTCTAAAAACCCAGAAAAACCTAAATAAGTAAATGTAGGTAAGACACTAAAAACTTGAAATCTACTTACATGAAGAATGAAGTGTAATATAATGTATAGCATTAATTTTTCAAACAGATGGCATTTTATAGTAGCAATTTGTGACTTAGTGATATTCTCTCTCAAAAATACAAAAACAAAAGGCTGAGAATGTAGTTCAATGTGAAGACCCTAAGTTCAATCCCTAGTAATGAAGAAATAACTGTTTTCTCTATGAACCATTTAGCTTGACTTCTTTGCACAACCTTAAGCTCTTTTTACCTTGGTAGGAGGCCTTCTGTTATTGTGGGAGAAATGGATTTAGAGTCTGACACTAAAGGATTTAATTTTTCCTTTGTAATAAAAAATCAGTGCTTTAAAATTTAATAGTGATGTTTGTTCAAAGTTTGGCATTATTAGTAATATCCTTGGAATATCACTGTCAGGTAGTAACAATAGAATTTTAGCCATGGACCATAATTTACAAAACATATGTACTTTTGTTTTCAAAAATAATATTGGTATAATTAAGATCTTTGTATAACATGCAACAGTGGCTATAAAGCCATACTATGGGTACTAATTCTTTATGAAATATCTGTATTTGAAATTTTTGATTAATTGATTGAGCCTGATATTATTGGTTGTTTCATGCGATTGGTATTTCTTATTACAGATTATATGCAGGCCCAGAAGTAGATATATGGAGCAGTGGGGTTATTCTCTATGCTTTATTATGCGGAACCCTCCCATTTGATGATGATCATGTGCCAACTCTTTTTAAGAAGATATGTGATGGGATTTTTTATACTCCTCAGTATTTAAATCCTTCTGTGATTAGCCTTCTGAAACATATGCTGCAGGTGGATCCCATGAAGAGGGCCACAATAAAAGATATCAGGTAATAAAGCAATTTGGATACTATCAGATCTCGTAATAGGAGTCGTGATATAAGTTCAATGACAGAAAAGTTTTCGAACAGAATATACAATATGGTCCTGTTTTCAGTTGAAAAAATACAGTATAGGAACACATTTGTTTGTTTTACTTAGGTATTAAAATATACTGAATTGATTATTTATGGTGGTAAGGTTGGTAGGAAGCCCTTTTATTTTTTACTTATACAGCCTTGTTTTGACATTCATACATTGACCATTATATGACTTTATTTATTGTCATTTGTTTTTTGCAGTACTGGGGATTGAACCTAGGGTCTCATGCACGGTAGGCAAGCACTCTACCACTGGGTTTGATTTTTAGCTACAAAATTTAAAATTTGCTATTGATGGGTTGAAGGTGTACTTTTTTTTTTTTGTGGCACCGGGGATCGAGCTCATAACCTCGCGCCTGCCTGACAGGTGCGTAAGCCACTGAGCCAAACTCCCGGCCCTGGTTTTTGAGGCAGGGTCGCACTGTGTAGCTCAGGCCGGCCTTGCGCTCGCGTTGTAGCCCAAGGCGGCCTCGAACTCACAACGCTCCGCCTACCTCAGCCTCCCGAGTGCTGGGATTAAATGAAGGTGTACTTTTTAGTGGTTGAATGCTACCTAACATTCACAAGGTCCTGGGATTGATACCTAGCACTGCAAAAAATAAACCAAAAACACTTTAAAAAGCTAATGAAAAATAAAAAGGATCCTGGTAGAATTTTGTCTTGGTTACTTTTCTTGTTGCTGGGACAAAATACCTGACAGCCACAAGTTAAAGGAGGAAAGGTTTATTTTAGCTCATAGTTCGTAGAGGTTTTAGTCCATAGTTGTCTGGCTTCACGGAAGGGTGGAATGGCAGAGGGATATCACAGAGGACAGTTGATGGCATGGCAAGTAGAAAGGCAGCAAGTAGCAAGCATGTCTTATTTCTGTTCCTTTATATTCTATCCAGGCTACAAATTTATTGATTGCTCATATCTGTACCCAGGGTGGGGCTCCCATTATCTACACCACTATGCTAAACCAATTTAGTTATCATACATCCTTAATCCATATTCACACACCCTAGGTCCAGCCACCTCCATAAAGCTCCACCTATGTCCATGAGGTTTTGGAGGGATATCTAAATACATGCCATGACAAATGTTAGTAAAATTTTATAGTGAGGATTTTGGATTTTCTGTTGTATGCTTCAGATTTCATTGTAATACAATCTCATTAGGATGAAAACTTTTTAATAGTACATTTCTGATGCAGTTCAAGTTCTGATCTTATGAATTGCTTTTTTCCCTCCTTTTGTTAACCTCAAGGAATGAGAAAATTTTAATCTATGACATGTTTCTCTTAGTATATCTGAATAACATAAAATTGCTGTTTTGCAGGTAAATGTTGCATTTCATATGACTCAACCTACTAGTTAAGTAAGGCAGAAGTGACGATGACACATGTACTTCTAAAATTTAGGTGAACCATTTCTGATGAAGACTTAAAAATATTCACTGCAAATCTTTTCTACTATCATTTCCCTTGTAGAAATTCTCCTTTGGTCTTCTAATGGCTAGATAGCAAGTTTCTCTAGGATGGAGGGAAAAGGAAGAAAGAAATCAAATGGCTACAGGAATAGTAAATAATTAGCATAATCGAGAAGAGGAGATTTTATGTAGAATTTAAATCTTGATTCGTTGCTACTTTCTCATATGCTGAAAGACTAGCTAAAAAAGAGCCTCTGAATATTATCACTAGAGGAAAAGGACAAATCATTCTCTAAAATGTGTATTGGAAAATAACTGAGAAATGTATTTGCTTGTGTTTTACATATATTTTCCAATTAAAATGTAATATATGACAATTGGAAGAGACTTAGAAAAATACCAGCAAAAGACAGCAATCATTGTTCTTTTGGGCTTTCCTCTTTTTTTTTTTTTTTTTTTTTTTTTTTTTTTTTTTTTTTTTTTTTTTTTTTTTTTTTTTTTTTTTTTTTGTCTTTTAACTTTAGGATACAGATTTTTGACATTGCTTAAGTCAAATACAGCCTTTTATATATGAAGTTAGGGGATTGGAAAAGGAAATCAGGGCATGACCTTTGAGCCACACAGAGCTGGATTGCAAATCTTGGTTATATCTCTTACTTTGTGACCTTGGGCAAGCTCCTTGATGTGCTTGAACCTTGATTCTTTCATTTAAAACACGGGAATGTTATTATCTTCTATGAACTGTTTTAAGGATGAAAGGAAAATGCATATAAATTATTTAGCATAAATCTTAAGAGAGGAGGACTCAGTGAATGATAGTTGTTTACTGTTTTTATTATTAGATTCTTTTTCTTTTTGAGACAGGGTCTCACTATGCAGTTCAGGCTGCCTTTGCGCTCACTTTGTAGCCCAGGCTGGTCTTGAACTTGTAATGATCCTCCTGCCTCAGCCTCCCAAGTTCTGGGGGGAATGCACCACTACACTGGCAGATTCTTTTTACTTAAGATTATATCAAGAGCATTGATAAATCAAGAGGACTGAAGCCACATGTTTTTTTTCTGAGCTGGAAATGAACTGTACTTTGTCACTGTCATTTATTCCAAAACTTTAAATATAAATGCAGACTTTTCCATTGCTACATCAGTCCTTAAAATCAGAGGGAATCTGGAGCATTTTCATTATATACAATGAAAAATCTTTGTTTGAAAAGTAATAGTAATAACACAATAGGGGTATAAATATAAATAGATCTGTATCTTATATTCCTCAAATTTGTTACTTTCTATGCTTATTCTGCTCAAAATTCTCCTGACCTAATCATTTTCTCTTAGGGAACATGAATGGTTTAAACAGGACCTTCCAAAATACCTGTTTCCTGAGGATCCGTCATATAGCTCAACCATGATTGATGATGAAGCCTTAAAAGAAGTGTGTGAAAAATTCGAATGTTCAGAAGAGGAGGTTCTCAGCTGCCTTTATAATAGAAATCACCAGGACCCTTTAGCAGTTGCCTACCACCTCATAATAGATAACAGGAGAATAATGAATGAAGCCAAAGATTTCTACTTGGCAACAAGCCCACCTGATTCTTTCCTTGATGATCACCATTTAACTCGCCCCCATCCTGAAAGAGTACCATTCTTGGTTGCTGAAATGCCAAGAACACGCCATACCCTTGATGAATTAAATCCACAGAAATCCAAGCACCAAGGTGTAAGGAAAGCAAAATGGCATTTGGGAATTAGAAGTCAAAGTTGGCCAAATGACATCATGGCAGAAGTATGTAGAGCAATTAAACAACTGGATTATGAATGGAAGGTAGGAAAGAGCATTCTAAACATCAACACATTTGTCAAACTTGTAGTCTGTAAAATTTTTATAGAAGAACTGATTTGGCTTTGTTTTTGTTCATATCATATGCTAGGTTGTAAACCCGTATTATTTGCGTGTGCGAAGGAAGAATCCTGTGACAAGCACATACTCCAAAATGAGTCTACAGTTATACCAAGTGGATAGCAGAACTTATTTACTGGATTTCCGTAGTATTGATGGTATGTACATCTCACACCTTGTTACTGAACGTGGCTTGTTAGTCTTTCTTTTGAAGTTTCTTGACTTCTTCCTAATAATTCAATAGCAGAGGAATAGGAAATACGACTTTTTGTGCCTTTGTGATACTAACATTTGTAAATCTTACTATTCTTTTAACCTTATGAATGTGTTGGCATTTTAATATTACTGTTTTAAATCCTTCAAGACAAAATATAGTTTGGTCCTAAAGTGATAGTTTTATGCTGCATTTCTGTGTTTTTGTGAGGTTCATTTTGAAAAGATAAACTTTTATTATTTGGAAATAAATGTTGATGTTTATGTTTTTATTTATGACTAATTTTTGAAATAAACACACCATTATGGCTACTTTTCATTGGCCAAATCAGTTAAGATATGGTGCTGTCATTGTTTATAGAAGATTATGCAGAATTATTAGTAAGATTCATATATGAAATTTTTCCTTCTTCACAAACTCAAAGATAGTACTTACATGTCATCAGATAGATAGATTTAAGCTGCAATATGCTGATCAAAACTGAATGTCTGATTATCTTTATGTTCAGATACTATGTATCTGCTAACACATACTCATATAGTTTAAGATAATGAGTTTGATTTTTCTCATGGTATTTGGATTAAATTTGCAATCTTAGCTTTATTAGCACCTGGGCTTACCAACTGAATGGCCATTTGCTTTTTTTGGTATTTTGTTCCCAACTAGTTTTTCTTTGATTTTGATTATTGGAATTGTTGTTCCTTATGAGAGTTTAAGTTTCCATAGATAGATTACTTAGCTTCTCTGAATTCTTTCATATCAATAAAATAAGCTTGGATGATATAATTTCCATGACACCTTCCACATTCCAGGTGAATGGATACTGTGACTTTAATATCGAAGGATTAATTTTTATGGCTAGAGAATATTTGTTAAACTCCAGGTTATTAGCTTACTGGACTCTTAATCTTTGATTGCATGATGGATGAATAGTTGTGCTTTGCACCTAACGTTGATTAGCCATTGCAAAATATGTGTTGTGTGTTGTAGAGTTGAGTAGTTTAACACAGACTTATGGCCTCAGTTTAGAAGGTATTTACATGCTGGATGGCTGGTCAGTAGTGTCCCCTAAAGCAACAATATCAGTACTGTGAAAAAATACTGAGGAGGTTATAGATTATAATAAATTGAAATTTTTTTTTGTCCAGATGAAATTACAGAAGCCAAATCAGGGACTGCTACTCCACAGAGATCAGGATCAATTAGCAACTATCGATCTTGCCAAAGGAATGACTCAGATGCTGAGGCTCAAGGAAAATCCTCAGAAGTTTCTCTTACCTCATCTGTAACTTCACTCGATTCTTCTCCTGTTGACTTAACTCCACGGCCTGGAAGTCATACAATAGAATTTTTTGAAATGTGTGCAAATCTAATTAAAATTCTTGCACAGTAAATCTGAAATTTTGCTTATTTCTTTGATAGCAATAAGCATGCATAATAAGTAATAGCCAAATGCTTACATGTATAATCAAGTTATAGATATATATATATAATTATAACTGAGGACTGGCCTTTTGGAATGCAATTTGCACAGGAATTGGCACATGAGTAATAATTAAAAGCCTAATGTGCGGAAATAAATTAAGATAATTTTGTTGTTATTATTCAACAAGCATATAGCATAATATAATATAAATGCAATGAATTAGGTCTCAGGCTCTCTTGATTTTCAGCTATTTTATATGTAGTATATACAGGGCTTTGTAGAATATTAATTTACCATAAAGGCCTTCATATATGTTAATGTGTTCTATATTTGCTTTGTAAATTTATTCAATGAGTATCTGCCTAGAATTCCCATAGACCTTTATAGGTGTTACTATCTTCTGGACTTCTTAAGTCAAATTGCTAGCATTTTCCAACAGTAGTAATAGTCTGGATAACTTTCATGTCCTTCTCTTAAAATTCTATACTATATGGTAAGTTGTTTCAGGTATTATACTCAATTTAAACTTTTCCTTTAGCTTGGTAAGTCCAGAAACACAGAATTTATATATTCACATACTCTCTACACTAAGTTTATCTTTAAATTTGTCCCCCATACTCTGTAAAGTGGTCTATTTCAAGAGCTGAGTTGCATATAATGTATATAAATCATGTTTTTGCAGTTTCACAAATTCTCCTGGCTCATGATGTCAGCCAGTATTGAATGTATACAAACGGCACTAGTCATTTGATCATGAACCTTTTGATTCAGTGCATAGAAAGAACATGTCTTACCAATCTTAAATGCTTAGCTGGACCTCCCCCTCCATGAACCTTTTTAAAAAATAAAAATTGAAAGACTGTAATCCTATGTATCTAGATTAGATTTCTTTAACATTTTGCTATATTTGCTTTCTATATCCAGATAGATATAAAGATATGCATATACATTTGTGTGTATATATGCTTTTTTTCTAAACTGCTTGGATGGAAATGAATCTCCTAAGAAAACTACCATAAGTTCATTATAAGTTTAGTAACTTCCTATTATCTGATATTCATTCCATATTTAGATTTTCCCATTTATCCTCCAAATTGCTTTTATAGCTGATTATTTCAAACCAGGATCCAATTAAAGTTTACATATTGGCTTTTATTATATCTCTTTAGTCAGATACAACATTATTATTATTTTGGTAACATGTATAACAAATCACAGTTCTTCTGAATGGCCAAGTTTGTTTTGTGTTTTAATTATTTTTAAAAATTAGCATTATGGGAACTGTCTAAAGATGTTTAATCTAAGATCTCTTACATTTTTTTCACTCAGTAATAAATTACATAAATGTAAATGAAAATTTTAGTCACCTCAGATAAAATTGAAATCATGTGTATGCTGATAAATAAATATTGTATTGTCCACATTTGGCTAATATTATTATTTTTTGAGACAGGCTCACTATGTAGTTCAGGCTGGCCTTGAACTCATTATGCAGTCCAGGCTGACCTTGAACTTGCAGCAATCCTCCTGCCTCAGTCTCGTAAGTGCAGAGATGACAGGCAAGCGTGCCACCACTTTTGGCTGCCTACTACTATTTTAACTTAAAAAAAATAGGGGCTGAGGATGTAGGTCAGTGCTAGCCTAGCATATACATGGCCCTGGGTTTTATTTCAGCACAGAAAAATAATAATTATTTTTATTTTTTTGGTGTGTGTGAATCATTTTCTGTTGTAAAAGGTCTTTTTATTTTTATTGTGTTAGGATGGTCTTGTCAAATACAGAGAGCACTTATGTAACCAGATGATAATGACAGCTGTCATGGTAGCTTGCATAAATGGTTACTTGAGTTTATGGTGACTCCAGTACCTCTATACTAATGCACTGAATTTAAAACAAAAATCTTGATTCTTTTTGTCCAGGGTTTGTTCTACTGAACTTCAGATCCGTATGCTGTATAAAGTACCAGCTGTTCCATTTACACATGAGCAGAGGACTGTATTTGTAACTGTATGGTCCCTCAATGGGGATATGGATTTCACTTAGGCTTTCTAAATGGCAGCATTATGTTCCTGATGTCAAGAACAGAAGACTGTATTTTTAAAGTTACAGATTTGTATATAGAACTAAATATCTCTAAGAACTGTTCTGGCGGGGTTGACAAAAGGAGGAAACAATTAAGTACGACCCTCTAAAATTGTTGATTTTGTAAACTTTGCTTCTTTTATAAGTTATTGTGATTTTTTTTAGTTACTGAATTTTACTTTGAAGGTATTCAAATATTGCACTTAAACAGTATGATAATTGCAGACTACTGCAGTAAATTCTTTTTTAAGCTAGGATATGTGAAATGACAACTTTTGGTCAAGTATATCCAGGTTGCAACAGAATTTTCACAAATTGTAATTTGCAAATCCTTAATAATACCGAAGATGTAAGGGGAGTCAACACAATGATTTTTAATCTTTTTTTATTATCTTTTTCAGCAATTTGTATTTTTTGTGATTTTATGCAACCATATTTTTACTTTGTCTTGACAACAGAAAGATGTATAAGGTTTTTGCCAGAAATGTACTGTATACATAGTTTTAAATATAACAGATTTTACTGATATGTAAAAATTTTGCCATTAAAATTGATTTCTCACTGAGAGGAACTTTTCTACCAGGTTGGGGCATATGGGAGCTTAATATATCTAATTTAAAATAATTTCACTGAAATAAACATCATTGCTTTTACTTTGATTATATTTTTTCTTACAATGCTTTTGTAGTTTTTTCAGAGTTTTAGATAATTTTATATGAAATCCTTCCCTCACCTCCCTCACTAGTTGTGCTGCCCTTTTTGATTTTATGATAATACTATTCACAATTAATGCATGGTGGGCTGTGGCTAGATGTGGCTCCATGCATCTGTTTTCCAAGTGGCACCTTTGGAATTAAAGAAAAATGTGTGATGTCTAAAAAGTTTTTTAACTTCTCTACCTCCCCATCCAAAATATAAATCTCACTTTCATGGTGAGTTCTGATAAGATGCGATTCCACATACAGTAAAACTGTAAATTGGTGATAGAGTAGAAATCAATCTTTGTGGTTTATGTATGTTTTGACTGGAATATACAATTTCAAGTACCTTAATTTAGAAAGATGGCACAATAAAAAATACATTTTTCATTTTGTTGTAATGTCTCTTTTTTGTTTAACCTCTGGGTAAACTAGGTAGCAGCTGGGGATGGGGGTTGTTCATGGCCGAATATCTTTTCACATTTCTTAACAATGTACCTAAATATAAAATACAGTGGTTGACCAAATTTTAGTACTCAAAATACTGTTTTTGTCTCAACTAAATGAGTTTTAATTTTAAATGGAAATCAAGCATCTAAACAAAAATAGGTATTGTAAAAGACAAAAAGTAGGTACTGTTTATCACCTAACACTGGATTTGGTTAGAATCTTGCCTGTATCAGTCACTTTCCTTTCATTGTTACAAAGTACCCATGCTCACAACATAAAGGAAGAGAGGTTTAATTTAGCTTGTGGCTTTAGGGGATTCAGTCCCAAGGTCTATTGGGAGTCCAAGGTCTACAAGGGAGAAACATGGCAGGTGTGGTGGAGCAAAGCTGCTTAGTTCAGGGTGGCTTCAAAGCAGAAGCAAACAGTGCAGAGAAGAAGCAGAGACCAGCTGTAGACTTGGGGCTATGCCCCATTCAGACACACCGAGAAGTATGTCCCCAGTCCTCCAGGGGGGCCCCAAAGCCACTCTTAACTGAAGCTCCATGCTAAATACCACAACCACACCACTGCTGTTAGATTTTAGTACTGAATCTTACCTATACACCAGTATTGGGTGGGGCTTTTGCTATATTGTTGGCATTCTAAGTCTAAAACAAGAAAACCATTATAGAGTGTTACAAATAGCATAGGTTTTTTTCTTTTGAAGAACACCATCCTAGGTATTTCCTATTGTAATCCTAAATATTGAGTATGGTAATCCAAGTGCTGTAATCCTTTCTCTAGACTTCCTCACAATCCAAGAAATTATATTTATAATTCCACTGAGATGTTATTGGAATCCTGATAAGTTAATTCCAATCTACCACCTCCAATGCAACCCACAGCGAGAGTAAAGACTCCAAGACATTTTCAAGGTTAAGGGCAGCCAAGGGGTCCTGAGTCCAATCCTTGTGAGGACATGCGGACAAAGGCCTTGATCCTAGGCCTGTCCCAGAATTTATTAACTAGTGAAGCAAGGGAGTGGCTTGAGGATGAGTGACAGTGAGGATGGTGGGAACTACATAAATAGGTAACGAGCTGGCTAGCAAGGTAGTGAGAAAGGTATCTCTGCAAAATGCAGAGATAAAGATATGCAGAGGGATCAATTTGCACAACCCAATCACAATAGCAACTGAATTGTTTTAGGAGGCTGCTGCTTCAGTTTTTGATGTGCAAACTTTGTGCCCTGGGAACTCATAGCCTCTTTCTCGAGGCTCATCCCCAGTTGACATTCCTGGAGCTCACTGGCTCTGCCATCCTGCTGTGTTACATATTTTACAAAGGTCACTATGGGAGGAAACAGGACACTGTCTGATGGCTTTAAAGACTACAAACCAGTACCTGCTTCTGATATGTAAACTTTTATGCCCTGGGGACTCATAGCCTCTTTCTCAAAGCTCACACCCAGTTGATATTCCTGGAGCTCATTGGCTTTGCCATCCTGCTGTGCCTATATATTTTACAGAGATCACTATGGGAGGCAACAGGATACTGTCGGATGGCTTTAGAGATTTCATATCAGTACCTCGGCTAGCCTTATTTGCAATGCTTAGAGCCAATTGAAGAGAGAAGGAAATACCATAGTCAGCTCTGTATACATCAACATAAGGAAATAAGTCTTGATACAATCAAAGTTGCAGCAATTGTTCTGCGTTCAAGGGGACCCGCTCAAGTTGTCTCCCACATTTCCCTTTTATAAATTTGCACAAAAATTGTTCTCTTTGAAAAAAATACCTATTCAACTGTTCTGTTTATTGTAAAATAATAAACTTCTATTCATTGTAAATGCCAACAAATGTTTAGTAATATATTTAGAAAATTTTTAGCAACTTTGGAGATACTCATGTCAATAAAAGGACAGCATAGGAAATGCATTAAATAGAACCAAAGGTAATCTGTGAGCACATAAAGAAAAAAGTGGTGGGTGAAGTGTAAAACTTTCATGGAAGGAAACTTTTAATGGAGTAGAGGGGATCAAGTTTAAATTACTAGAGACATTTAGGAAAGACCCCTAGAAAAGGGACCCAGCCTAAAGCAACAATTATTTACATTAAACTATGTTCTTGTGTGCCTGCTATGAAAGCACTATTTACAGAAAAGTGCACAACTCCCAAGTGCAGTATTTGGCGCTGAATATTCAATGATTCAAGTTTACATGGGCTTTGTAGATCTCTACCCAGATTATGAAACTGTCACCACCTTAGTGCCTTTTATAATTAGTATTAGAAGTCATACTACTTCTATTCTGTTCTATCAATAGTCTAGTACAATGTGGGCAGCAACTTCACAAGACGGTAAATACCAGGAATTATCGGGGCCTAGCCTACGTCTCCAATCTCTCAAATGAGTGTACAGTGAAGGCTTAAATAAATGAAACAAATGGTAAGATTTTAGGGCTCCAGGAGGATCAGAACCCTCTGCAGAGTTTGAGACTCTGGGGCTAAAAGGAAGGCTTAAATAAATGAGACAAATGGTAAGATTTTACGGCTCCAGGAGGATCAGAACACTTTGCAGAGTTTGGGACTCTGGGGCTAAAAGGAAGACTTAAATAAATGAGACAAATCGTAAGATTTTAGGGCTCCAGGAGGATCAGAACCCTCTGCACAGTTTGAGACTCTGGGGCTAAAAGGAAGACTAAGACAAAGAGCTTCTCTGGGCAGTCCATATTTGTTACATTTCAAAACAGAGGGGATACTGAGGAAAGCATGAGAAATGAGCAGGACCTTGGGAGTCACTTCAAAGACTTCTCCAAGTAGTAAATTATGCTCATTAAGGAGAACCGTCTTATCTCCATGATGACATTTATGGTGGGAATGACTGCAGGAGTGAGATGCCTGCAGCTGCAGTCTCTTTTATCTACTTAATTGAGGTTGGAGCCAGGTGCCCTCATCTGTGGCCTTATCTTACTCTTTGAGGTATCTCTGGCATCACAGGTCACTACATGCCTCAGCCAGAATCAGTGATTCATAGAGGTTCACTTACTATGAATCAGCTCCCTTTACCAGGCAAGGGGCCTAAGCCTAGGACAGACTCACAGATAAACACAGAAAGCCAATTAGTTAATTTCAAATCCTGCTCATAGCTGCTTGGTAGTGGTCTCCAACAAAGAATGGGGATCATTGGATGCTGACTCCCACAGGTTTTTGACTGATTATTTTGAAAACACTGGTTCACAGAGCTAGGTGTGGTGGTACACGCCTGTAACTCCACCACTTGGGAAGCTGTGGCAGGAGGACTGCTGGGAGTTCGAGGCCAGCTTGGGCTACATAGTGAGTTTAAGGCCAACCTGAGCAAAATAGAGAGACCCTGTCTCAAACCAACCAGCCAACCAAACTAACAACAAAACCCACCAAAGTAACCCGCAAAAGACCCAAAACTGAATCACTTAACGCTTACAAATATTAATGTATGTTTAATCAGGCTGCAAATACAAATCACCCCTGATAGTCAATATCATTATTGACTGGAAGTGTTTGGCAGCTGTCAATATCATTATTATAGTGAGTACATAACATCTGAAAACACTGAGTTTTATCTTGATACACACTGTCAACTTTTCTTGAAGTAATAGTCTCTTTTTAGTCAATTTCAAGAAAAGGCCTGTCAAATGTGCAAGTCTGAAAAACTAGTTTGTCAGTCCTAAATAAAAGTGTTCCACGAAAAAAAAAGCATCTATTTCAATTTGTAACGGAGTCTCACGTGTTTTTCTTTGAGAGGACATACTACTCAGTATGCGGCAGAAGTACTTTATGACGACACTATTGCTTCTCACTCTTTTCCCTAGGAAAGAATTATCTAGTTCCAAACGTTAATCTGCACTGTAGTATTCAGCGTGAGAAAACCTGGTCTCCAAGTACAATATGGCTATATGCATAGTTAAGATGCTTAAATTTTCTATTCCTAAACACATACCTGTCTTAAAATTTAACTATTTATTTTCAAGACACGACCAACAGCTACTTTGAGGTCGTAATTCTCTCTTCTGGGTCCAATGCTTTTGTTAATTCCCGCTTGAAGCCCACAGTTCAGTCACGACCTTTCCAAATCAGCCTGTTTTAAAACCTTTTTCAATCCAGTTTTAACAGCACGTCTGGTTGGTCTCGGCTAAACGGTAAACCCCGTTAGCGCAGCTCTACATGTCAATCCTGCGAACGTCCCTCAAAATCATCCCCAACCCACCCCGCCTCGCTTTACCTGAGGTCTAAATCCCCACTGCACGACCAGTTCGCTCCCCAGTCCGCGCAGCCGCACTTTCCCACGCGGCGGCACAGCCGTCCCGCGCGCTCTACGCTCCCGGTGGCCGCTAGAGTGCACTCTCGGCCGAGTGGCCAGGACTACACATCCCAGAAGGTAATGCGGTGGCACACCACAGGGACTTCTGGGATGTGTGGTCCTGGAGCAGGCATTGTCCGACGATGAATACTCTTAACAATCCATTCTTCTGTCCACTTCCTCTGGGCAGCTGGGATGCGTCCATGGGGGCTCAACTTTTTTCTTAGGAGACCAAGCAGCAAACATAGGATGGTACTGTAATAAATCGCGAGGGGTGATTTCCGCTTCCGGTGACCTAAGGGCAAGCGGAATGTAAACACTGAGCCGCGGGTTATCAGGTAATTGGGGCTCCGCGACTGCAGTAGAAGCCGGAGGAAGAGGAGGGAAAGGGCGAGTGGGTGTTGTGGCGACAAAAGCAAGGCGCTTCAGAAGTCTGAGAGAGCCGGGCCTGAGGTTGGTCTCTAGAGACGAGCGGGTCTGTGGTCGGGCCCACCCTTGCATCCCCGCCTGGCGGGTTCCCGGCCCGCCGGCTCTGAGATCTCGGTAACCGGCAGGAAGCGGAGCGAGTTTGCTCTGCGCCGGCGCCGAGGGAGGACGGCCCGAGGGCGCCGAGGGAGGCCGGGCCGGTGACGGCCAGGGCAGCCTTTATGAGCTTTGTCTTTCCGAAGACTTTTATTATTACTGACTGATGAAGAGAAAGTGGCTAATACTCGTTTCTTTCTTGCGGTGGCATTTCTGGGTAAATCTTTTCTTGAATTCTTCACCTCCGAAGCATCTCTTTATCCAGAAAGATGCTGTTGTGATTTCTTACATCCATGTAGTGGTTTTCGACTTGGATGTTGCGTCCTCAAACGCAGTCAAGGCAAGCAAGGCATTTTTTCCTGCGAAAAGCACAAGACAGCTTGTTGCTGGGTCAAATGTCAAGCATCGATTTATTGAGCGCCTACTGTGGAGATTAATGTACCCATATGAGAATTTGGAATGCGACGTCATTGTTTCGAATTTCAGTGCCATTTATTGAATATAATTCTGCAGAAATTCTGTTGAATGTGTTTGGTTTAACGAGTTTAATGTGAAACCTGTATGATTGTGTTGTTTTCTTATCCTGGTTAAAAGTTAAGGCTAGGATGTTGGTGTCTTGTGCATCTAATTATAGATTTAGGAAAACTTCTTTTATGAGAAGTTTAAATTTTACGTTCAGATAAAATTAACCTCAGGAACAGTAAACTCATACCACTTATATTTTTTAAAAACAGATTTATTGACATATAATTAACATATCATAGAAATTAAGTTTTAAAGTGTATTGCTTATTCGCTCTTAGTATATTCGCTCTTAGTGACACTAAGTTGTGTCACTATCACAAGTAAAAAGCTTTTAACCACACAAGACTTCCAAACTGCTCATAGTCATTCTCCATCCTCTCCTCTGCACCATTTAAGCTGTTTGAATCAATTTAGCATTAAATTTTCCTTGGGGAAAGTGTTTTGTGTATGTTCATTAAGCCTCATTAACTTTTATTCACTAAAATTTGAGTCTTCTACAGAGCCTAAAATGACCTTTCTGAGACACAGCATCCTTTGACTACTTTCTTGTAGTGCTTATCCGGTGTTATAACTGTACTAGTCTCCAGACAGTTTTGCATATGAAACCGCTAATGGTGTTGGTAACAGATTTATGCTTTGTAACCTTAATATGCCCTTGATACCGTTTGCAGTCTCTACTCCTCCCTTATTGTTTGCATCTTTCCTCATCTGTATGATGACTTTCAGGTTTTTTTTTTTTCATTTTTTTCTCAGATGCTCAGATTCATTTATTTTTCCTTTACTTGAACAGATGACTACTTTCTATTTCCCTAGAAAATATATGACTCTGGGGCATGAAATCCCTCACTTTTGTTTCCCTATGTCCTTGAACTTTTCTATACTTTTCACTGTGTATTAGCTTCTGTTTTGTCTGCAAGGAATCTACTCTTGACCTTCTCTTCAAGGTGAAACTTGACTTGTCAGTTTCTTGTGTGATCAGGCCTGGTATACCTTTACAACTTTATTCTGTCCTGACCTTTTGCAGCCTGATCTCAAGGAGTTTTGGGGGCTGAGGGTAGGGGTTAGGGCAACAGTGTGTGGGATTTTTATACGTGGTTGATAACCGTGTCTTCAGCAGTTGTAAGAGTGGTTTGGGTTGCAAGATAGGCAGGGATAGTAGAAGTCTGAATAACCTATTAATTTTTAAAAAATACATGCAATTCTGTTTTTCTATTCCTCTCCATCCTAACCCTGGCTTCTAACAATCAACAGACATGTCCAGTAATTTCTGATGTAATTTGCCTTCAGTAAATGCTCCAGGCTTCTGTGTCTATTAATAGAGCTATTACACTGCCTGGTATCCCAAGTTGCTAATATAGAAACAAAGTTCCATTTGGCAACTTGAAACCTGCAAAATTTAGTTGTTACACTTGTTACCCTTAGGGACAGTAATAATTACAAGATTTCTTCTTAATCTTGTCTTACCCTGATACCTTGTGAGACTTTTGTAAGGTGTATTCTTCTGGGTACACGGTCTGTGTCTCTAGACTTGTGATCCAGTGTAATCACGCTTCCAATTTCGCCCATTTCTTAGTACTTGTGCCAGGATGCATGTAGTTATCTACAGAGGAAACTCTTTCTCCCACTTTATGACAGGTCTGGGGAGTTTGCATTGTCTTAATTCCCTAATACAATTTGTAACGTTACTTTTCTAGGTTTTACTAAAAATCACAGATCCCATGGAAAGCATATGGTTTATTTGTATTAGATTATATATTTTTCTATTCTTTTCTTTCCCTTAAGGAGGAAAAGTTTATTTTGGTTCATGGTTGGCTCAGTTGCTCTGGGGTCTGTCATAAGCAGTACATTATGGTAGCTGGAAGGCTTGACCAAGGAAGATGCTTACCTCATGGTGGCCAGGAAGCAAAGAGAGAAAGAAGGAGGTATGATCCCAACGTTCTGTTGGAGGGAACATCCCTAGTGACCTAGCTGCTCCCCCTCAATTTCACCTCTGCAGAGTTTCACCATAATGCCACAGGCTGGTGACCAAATTTTTAACACATTTAAACCTGTTTCTTGATTCTTGTGATTTATTGGTATTTGCACATATTCATAGGTCCCATGATGCAGGGACTGCACAGCTCTTCAGAGGATGAGAAAATAAAGAGACAAAACTGAGGTGAGGTGGAACCTTTACTGACCAGAGGAAAGGAACTGCCCCTCACTGCAGGGGCATTTATATGTTGAGCAACTTAATGTCCTATGACACCTCCGTTGTCCTAGCAACCCCCTGTACCATTGGCTAGGTGTTCTCTGGGCTGAAGCAGTTTCTTCATGTGACTTGTCCTGGGTGCTCTTTGTTCTTGGGAGGGCCATGCCCCAGACCAGCTCATGTGGTCATGTGGTTGATTTCCAGCTTTAACAACTCCCAACACCGTGATGCACAATTTTCTTTGATCTCCATATCCCACTGTTATTTTAGGATTTTCCATTTGAATGATCTCATTGCTGCCTGTACTTTTTTGGTCCCTTTTCTTCCAGTAATTATTTGTGTTTGACTTCAGCCATGTATGTCAGTGATAAAGACCTTGAGAGTAGTGGTGTATGTCTATGATCTCAGCATTTAGCTGACTGAGGCAGAAGGATTGCTGTGAGTTAGAGACCAACCTGGGCTGTATAGCAAGACAGTCTCAAAAACAAACAAGCCCCCCAAAACCTTATATTTGTTAGAACATTTTTACTATTTCATTTCTCTCCTTCTCTTACTCATAATGCTCATACTTTGATAGTTTCAACAAGGTCTCTGGTTCATTTTTTGTTTGTTTTGAGACAGGATCTCACTATATAGTGCAGGCTGGCCTTGAACTTTGTCATGTAGCCCAGGCTGGCCTCAAACTCCTGGCGATGCTCCTGTTTTTGCCTGCCAAATGCTGGCATTGCAGGGGCATATCACCACACCGTGCAAAATCACTGGGGTGGTTCATTTTTTTTCCTCTGTCTTGGTCAGTCAGTTCACCATATTCTCCTTGGGGCTACAGACTGCTTTAAGAATGGGATGAAAGCTTAGATACTTCTCTAGAATGCTCACAGAATATAAAACATTTATAAACAATTTAAACCATGCTGCAGTATTCTGAAGCCCATCTGTGCAAATAGTAAATTCTTGGATCCCTCAGTTAATCTCGTCTCTTAAGTAAATATTAGTTAAATACTTCCAGCATTTTCTTTAACTTTATTCTGTTGCTTATCCTTTATTATTATTTACTTTTGTATACTGTTACAGATTTACCAAGCAGTTTTAACATTTCTTATTTTCGATTTACCTAATAAATTAAGTCACTTACCAAGCTTATATCTTTTGAAGTTTTTTTTTTTTTTTTTTTTTTTAGTTATGGGAAATTTCAACACGTGAGAGAGAGAAGTGCAATGAATTGTACATACTCATCTCTCAATTTCATCAGTTATCAATTCATTTTTTTTTTTTTTTTTTGGTACTTGGGATCCAACTCACAACCTCATGCCTGCCAGGCAGGCGCTTACGCCTCTGAGCTAAATCCCCGGCCCATATCAATTTAATCTTATTTCATCTGTGTCTTCCTCTGTACTGCGCTCCCCATCCCTATAACTTTGAAACAATCCCTAGATATAATTTCATAATGAAATATTTCAGTATGTTTTCTAGAAGGTTTTCTTTTTTGTTTGTTTAGGATTTATGAGTTAGTGTTTGCTATAGTTTTTTTTTATTATATTAATAGTACAGAATAATTAGTTTCATTGTGGCATATTCATGCATGGATATGTTATATTTGATCATATCTACCCCTATTATCCTCCATTATCTACTTTTCCTCCCTCCCTTATTTTTCTTTCCCTAATAGTTTCAGAAAAGGGTTCTTTTTATAAACAGTCACAGTTCTATGATCATGTCTAAAATATCATAATGCCTTAATACTGTCAAATAGCAAATCACTGTTCTGACTTTGCTTCTTCATAAATGCTTTTTCATCACTGACTTTTTTGAATTGGGGTTGAAACAAGAGCTGTATATTGTATTTGGCTAGTATATCTCTTAAACCTCTCTTAATCTAGAAGATTCTGCCTTTTTTCCCATTCCCCTCTTTTTCGATAGTTTATTTCTTGAAGAAACCAGTTTTATTTTTCTTTAGTTTTCCATTGACTGCTTCTCTGATGTGTTATTGAACATGTTTAACTATATCCAATATTTCTTGTAAAGTGGTAGAGGCCTGATCTGATTTCAGATTACTTTTTTCAAGGTACTTTATGGGTGTCAGGAGATACAGTAATGTATAATGTCCAGTTGTCTTTTTTTGTGATTTAGCAGCACTTGATAATCACCTAGGTCCACTATCTCATGGTTAAAATATGGTGATAGTTTCATCTGTTATTCCTTACTCACCTATTAGTTCATTTATTTACACTTCTATAAAAGGCCAAGTTGAATTTTAAAGCTCTTTCTTTGTAATTTTCCAGAATGGCATCCTTTGGGTGGAAGAGGAAAATTGGAGAGAAGGTCTCCAAGGCCACTTCACAGCAGTTTGAAGCTGAAGCTGCTGATGAGAAGGATGCGGTTGAGAATGATGATGGGAACTGGCTTCATGCCACTAAACGTAGGAAAGAAATTCTCCTTGAAGGCTGTGCTGAGAAAAGCAAACAGTTAAAGGATGAAGGAGCCAGTCTGGCTGAAAATAAAAGGTATTGTGTTGCAGTTTTCTTATGGGGAATGGTTTATATTTTTGTTTTATTGTCATTAATGGGATAAAGAGTTATGAAATAAATTCATGTTAAAAAAATCTGATATAGATGCTAAACTAATAAAGGTGTTTTAAAGTGACTTGAAAATTCCCATTTTCAGGGAAAATGAGAGTTTAGAAAAGAGTCCTCTGTGTCCTTATAATGTCTGGTTTATTTTCATTTTTGTTCTGTTTAAAGATGAGTAAGAGCTAAGTGTAATATAATCCATTTTATTGGTTACTGGGAGATGGTCTAATCTCTGAAAACTGCTCATGTTGTTATGTGATATAAATTAAACATTTCCTGGATAGTTTTGAAGGCATATACATTAAAAAAGTTAGTTATCTTTTGCTATTTACTTCTTATATACCTTAGTAAATAAGTTAAATTATCACATAATTTGACAGTAACTTCATTTATTCATTATTCTTCCTTTGCTAAACTCTTAAACTTCTGTATGTACCTGGATTTTTTTCCTTTTGTTTCTTTCCTCTATTTCTTTTTTAAATCCCCTTTTACCTTCCTCTACTTAGTTTTCAATGGTATTGAAAATCTTTCTGCCAAAAAGCAGTGGAGAAAAGGCAGATTGCTCAGTATATTGTGTTGTGAGAACTGGATTATTAAATAGAGGAAAATAAAACTAAATCGGTATCTAATATGACATATAAAGGTTGAGTATAGAGAGATTAAAGATCTAAGTGTGAAAAGTAAAATTATACCATTACTAGAAGAAAATACTGAAGAGTACCTTTATAACCTGTGGTGGAAAAGGACTTTAAAAATTTTTATTATTATATCCTTTGTGTTTCTTCATATTGGGAGGTCATGTTAGAATACCCTCTATAGAGCAACCATTGGAAAGACATTGTCCCTGTGTCTCTGCTGTGTTTGGTATCTGTCAAGCATATTTTATAGAAATTGTTTTTCTTTTTGGTGCTGGGGATCAAATTTGAAATCATTTGTCCTGGTGAAAAAATGTATTAGGAAAATTAGATTTAACAGTATGAGGGAGCTGGGGATACAGCTCATTGGTAGAGCTCTTGCCTAGCATATGTGAAAGCCTAGAATAAATTCTCACCACTGCCAAAAAAAAGCCACTAAAAACAAAGCAAATCAAGACATTCCAGAAAAACAAAGCAGAACAAAAAAACAGTATGAGAGCTGTTGATGTATTTGAATTAAATATATATGTTTTAGAAGATATATGTATGATGAAATAGTTGTGTGTGTGTATGTGTGTACACACATGTTCATGTAATGCATGTGGAACCCAAGAATTTGCACTAGCTAAACATGTGTTCTACTACATAACTGTACTCCAGCCCCAGAAG